>BQNB010040438.1:0-14102 GCA_026074375.1 Tanacetum coccineum
CGTAAGCTTATAGCAAAATAGAGCTCAAGGGCAAAAATAAACGCAAAGCAACATAAACGTAGGGAACGATCAACGCAGGGCAGATATAAACCCATATCATAGCATGCTCAAGGCAAAATGGTACTCACGTATACGCCATAGCAAAAGCACGTATAAGGCACACATAAAAGCACGTAAGGATCACATACTGGTTATAGACCAGACCAAGATATTCTACCTGGTTTTCTATAACCTTGACTCTGATTACCAATCTGTCACACCCCCAAACGGGGCCTGGACAGAATACGTGTCCAGGGGCGTGACGTCATAATAAATCAAACACAAGGCAAAAGGAATGACCACTAATGGATGTTTTGAAAATAATAACTCGTTGTATTTATTTAAAACTGATAAGTTTTACAAGATTCAAAAGAAATTAAATGTTGCGGAAGCATAATTAAGTTTTCAAAAGACAACGAGTATGAATGATAATAAATTCTTGAAAGATGATATCTTATTGCACGTAGACTCCACATAGCACATCGAAGAAGTCCAAAGCTAAGCACCTTAAAAACATGCTTAAAACGTCAACATAAAGTTGGTGAATTCATAGGTTTAATTCAAACGTAATTTGTGTGGACCACAAGTTTCCAAAACGTATGCTACAGTTATAACAATTACAACTTTACATAAAAAGGTATTTACGTTGCACTAAGCTCATGACACCGAGGCTAATAACGAAAGTATCATATAACATGCCAAGTACAACTTGCCCTTACAGGTGTCCGACCAAAGACCACCTAAACGAAATTCGACATGACATATCTGTTTGTTCTTGGAAAACTCGAACTAGTAAGTGCTTCTTACCCGGATAGGGATAATAAGTCCCAATAGATCTATTTATTCACTCGCGCTTACTTAACCAATCAAATCGGCCAGAGGTAACTAACGGTTCATGATAATTCGGGCAATAGTGGTTTCAACGCTTAACTTAGGCAACACGTAAACAGGGAAATCTCACGCAAAGTACTTGTGTCTAGTTTTAAAAGTAAGCAATGTTTCTCACCCTAAAGTTATAAAACATTTATTCAAAACGAGTAAAAGTGTAGGGCTATGAACTCACCTTAGGCAAATGGTGAGCAAGTAGATCAACAAAGTGAATAACGATATCGAACGACTCTAACCGCGACCTAATTAAAAGTCGCGCTTCAAAAACGAGAAATAAATAACGAAACATTGTATAAAACGTTTATAAACGAAATAGACATCCATATGTGTTTGTGCTTTAGTTTAGTTATCAAAAACGTGTCTTTACGAACTTATTAGGTTTACGAGAACGTTACGCCGTTCCTACAAAAAGTTACTATTTTCAAAAAGTTACTATTTATAGAAAGTTTCTATTTTAGGAAAAAATTTAGTTTCGGAATGTTAACAGCGTCCCCTAAATTAGTCGTTTCCATATTTCCAAAAACACACTTGTGAAGCCCTAATATCTAGCTTTTATTCCCATATCGCTAATATACGCAACCTTACTATATTTAGAAACATTAAACCATGGCGATTTATTATTTTTAGAAAACTCCCAACCCTTCGTAATTATATTAAAAAGCTTCGTTAATATTTTCAATGGTTTTTGAGACCTAAACGGACCTAACCCGTTTGAAAACGTTTTCATATATAAAATTATATATCCGAAAATAACTTGACGAAAGCTTGAGCTTAACTCACTCATAAAACATTTTTAACACAACTTTTACGTCTTTAAAAGGTAAACGTCATTTTAGGCCATGTTTGTGTTTTATACTTTGGCCGAAACAGACTCAAAAGGGGTCAAAATGGTCGTTTTAGCTGCTAAACTGCTCGACACGAAATCAGTTTTGCCAAAAAATGTTTCAAGTTTCATTTGACTATATCTCCTTCGTTTTAAGGCCGATTTTTGTGATCCTTATATCAAACGACGGGAAAAACATATACTATCATATTCTTAGACTTTTAACATCTTAAAACATTTTTAAACACCCCTTAACCCCAAAATAGTTTCGGATCAGCAACATATAATTTTTGAAAATGTACCATAGACTTGACCATAGACTCAACCATAACACCGTCATAGTGTCTAGTCTAACCTAAATTCTTTTTTGCCAAAACTATCCAACAAACCCACTCTTAATCTATCATAACCTCATCATAATCTTTGTTGCAACTCACATGAAAAATCAACCTCACCAAGACAACAATATATATTTTTCAAGATCATTAAAAACTTCATTATTTTTATAAGCTCGCTTAGCTTCTTTGAAAAGAAATAACACAAACACCATAGGATCTTAATGATTTATAAACAAGAACATAGATAATTTAGAAAATAAAGTAAGAGAACAAAGATTTGGCTTACAAAGATGACGAATCAAGAAGAAGACACAAGATCTAATTAAGAAACCTTAGATCTTTAAAACCCACAACAAAATCTTGTAAACCCATTTAATAAATCTAAACCCTAGTACTTGAACTCTTACAAACCCCTAAAAATCAAAGAAATCCTTCTTGGAACACCTTAGATGTGATTTGAAATCATCTTGGAATGCTTGGATCTTGGAAGAAATCAAAACTATGAAAGTGTTTGTGTGTGTATTGTATGTCGAGTCCTCAAAGGAGTCAAAAGAGAGGAGAAAACAATTTTTAGTGAGGCTTATGTGTGTGAAATAACCTAAAGTCTTATAATAGGGTTTATATAGGTGGACATTTAGGGTTTAAGAGAGCCATGGCTTAGTAGAAAAATTGAACCACTCACCCTTGTGGCTTAGGTGAGCCATTCGGCTAGGACAAAAGAAAGGGGGGACAAGACTTTTTCTTTGGCTCCAAGGTTGGCTCAATATGGCTTATCATAAGTGGTCCAAGACACATGGGGTGTGTAAGAAAAAAAATTTTGGGGGTTAGTGCGTGGGAGGGTAAGACATAGAACTGTCACTATCCTCATTTCATGCATAGTGACTTGTTTTTGAGTAATTATTCTTTTGCTTCTTTCTCTTATGTGTTGTACCGAAATTTTGGAGGTTTAGGGGAAGGATTTCGAAATTTTTGAAAGTTTAATAATAGTGGATGATAATTTGAGTTTACATGCAAAGGTGGTGAGTTTTGAGGTTTTCGTTGAATAAAAACGCTAAAAAACGTAAACTCACGCCAAAAATATAAAAATCGCAAACGTAAATATTCGTAAACCATAAAATGACATAGAATAACTTTATTAAGTATAATTCACGTAGACTAAGCTCAGTCCGGCGTTGGAATGCTTCCGATAACGATTTTCAGTTTTATGCGGGACAACTTCCCGGATTAACGTCAAATTAGCACGTAACTTATAAAAGTTAAAATATTGAACGAAAATGATCAAAATGTTGACCGAAAATTTACAGGGTGTGACATACTTTACCCATTAGAAGAGCTTTGTTCTTAAAGCTGAAGGCGTAAGATTTGATGTAGGGTTAGCAAAGAGATGTGGATACTTTTCAGCATTTGTTCTTCACGCTCCCAAGTAAACTCGGGACCTCTTTATGAATTCCAACGTACCTTAACGATCGGGATACAGCTTCATTTTAGACGTTTGACCTCATGGTCTATGATTTCAACCGGCTCTTTGATGAAGTGAAGCTTGTCATCGATTTGGATTTCATCCAACGGAATGGCAAGAGTTTCGTCGGATAAGTACTTCTTTAGGTTTAAGACGTGAAACATACTATGGACTCTGATTCGTTGTTCCGGGAGTTTAAGTCGATATGCGATGGTGCCTACTTTAACTAGAATTTTAAAAGGTCTAATATATCGAGGGTTCAGCTTTCCCCGTTTGCCAAAACGTATCACCCATTTCCATGGCGATACTTCAACATGGCCTTACTTCCAACCTGAAATTCTAATGGTTTGCGTCTCATGTCAGCATAGTTCCTTTGATGACCATGATTACCTAATTATGTCATAACAGCTTGTTGTCTTTGGCAGGCTCGTGGTAAAATTCATGGCCATATTTTCCCATTTCCAAAGCGGTATTTCTGGTTTTACCAGTAAACTGGATGGTTTCTGATAATCGTCCCTCATCTTTAGACATGTCAAGCACTTACTAACATAGGTGGCGATGTCTGATTCCATGGTAAGCCATCGGTACCACTGCTTAAGATAATGATATGTCTTATCTGATCCTAGAGTGGGTGGAATAGTTAGATTTTTTTGTGACCCATGCCTGATCAATTTTCTTGAGTCTCTACAGTGTGATAACCAATTCCTGCTCCTAATGCAGAGAGTTCTATCGAGACGAGTCTCGAAATCCTTGTTTGTACCATGAAGGTTCCCATCCTTAACGTTCTCTTTCTTGAGAGCTTCTACTTGTGTCTTATGAATTTGTGGTGATAGGTTTGAATTAATGGTCATCGCTAAGGCTCCCACCCTGAGAGGCTTAGCTCGATCCTTTCTACTTAGAGCATCTACTGCAACGTTTACTTTTATAAGGTGATATCAAATCTTACAATCGTAATCACTGAGTAATTCTTAACAACCTACGTGGTCTCACGTTCAATTCCCTTTGATATAGAATGTACTGTAAGTTCTTATGGTTTGTAGACATTGTATGTTGATGTGTTGTTGTGAAGGTGTTATTTATATATCAAGTTTTACTATTTATTTTATGCCGACTATACCTAAAAACAACACTTTAACGGGCAGTGTACCCGGTCAAGATGTAGTTTCGTTGGTAAGTAGGGTGTCGATTACTAAGAGTGGAAGTTAACTCTTAATTCTACTGGTATTTTATTATTTTGGTTTGTTCTATCTAACACTTAATTATTTCTAATTAAATTTTTAAAAAAAAATTAAACTTAAACTAATCAATAAGGGGGGGTTTTCAGTCCTAAGAGATGGCACAAGTTTAGTTTTAATTATCTAAGGTGATAACAAATAACGCACACAAGAGATTAACAAAAGATTGGGAAGCAGTCAAATGTGAGGAAAGCGTATTAGCCAGTTTAATCTAATAGTATGCCTTGATTGTCTATTCGTGCAATGATTGTATTAATTCGTTGGTGGTTTATCATTCCAAAGTAAGGTTGCTAGTTAATCCTGGGTTTTTTTCCCCCCCCACAATTAAACCTAAACCGCTTATAAAAGCTCACACCGTTGATTATAATCTATCTAGGAAACTATATTGGTGGTTATATTGAATCCTAGCTTATAGAGGCTTTACCAACTTACTGCTTAATGGAAATTCATATACTAGTAGTCCACACCCACTTAACTACCTATCAAAACAAGACGTTATGTGTAATCCTAAGTCACCGGCTTAGTCTACCTATCCACTTAACCATAGATCAAAACAGGGCTTTCTATTGGTGATCCTATTATTCTAGTTATATGAATAAGCGTTATATGTTTCCATCCCAAACTCACTAGCCTACGCACTCCAAACAACCACCGAGTTGCAGCGCATTAAATATGTAGGACTAGACCCGGTTGAATGATAGGAAAAACACATAATTAAGCACATACACGGGTATGAAGTGATAAACATAATCAACATACAACGAATAAGGAACAATCGATATAAAGACAAATCAATACATTATATTGTCATAAACATGGCTAATACCTAAAGGTATTAGCCGATGGTCATTGTAACAATACACGAAATCATAAATGAACGATTAAAACATAAAGCTAACCGAACGCGTATAGTGGAGTGTAGAGATTGCAAGAGTTTTCCCATTGATCGGGCCACTTTTCAGGACCTTCTTGGCTTCATAAATCTTCTAGAAATCAAACTTGGCAGCTAAAAGCATACCCTAAATCGTGTTTAGGGTTTGGTATTTATAGACTATGAAAATTGGCCGATACGGCGTATTAGAACTCAATACGGCGTATCGGGATTTGCTTGGCGTAGGCTCTACGAATAAAATATTCTAGAATTTTCTTGAGCAGGTTTGGATACGCCATATCTACTTTTTGGATACACCATATCCGTGGATACGCCATATCTATTTTTAGATACGCCATATCCGCTGAAATTGTGTTTTTTCTTGATTTTTGACCAAAGTATCATATACGACGTATTCTTCAAAGTCAGGCAATGGTCTTGAGTTCTTCAAAGTCTTTAGATACGGCGTATGCTTCTTGAATGATACGGCGTATAAGGCTGGATTCCTTGGAGTGTGCGCTAAGTTCTCAATCAATCAGTTATATCATTCCCAATTTACATTTATTACTGTATCTTTGAATACTTATCCAGCTGGATACGGCGTATAGAAGCAAATTGATATGCCGTATTGGGAATTGGTCAAACGCGCTTTCTTGTGAAGTCTTGGCGCTGATACGATGTATCTCTTTAGTTGGATACGGCGTATGTGTCAGAAATCATGAATCGTCAAATGTTTTCGTTTTAGCTCCAAATTATGCGCCTTTTAGCTTTTCTTCACAAAACACTCTTGAATTACTGCATTTATCAACTTTAAAGCAATTAAGTGGCAAATCATGCAATAATTATATAAAAGTAGGCAAAACAGATAGGATAAATGATATAATAAAGTGACATTATTTGATGTCATCAAATATCCCTCACTTGAATCTTACTTGTCCTCAAGTAGACTTTAGAAAAATTTATGAAAATGTGTCCCAACCGAAGTTAAGAACTTTTTCCGTTTAAGCATCGTTTTGTCCTAATCACCTATACATAACTAAGCTCCTCACGAAATATAGAATTAAAATCACTCAGATCACTCAACTAATCTGGGGTGTTACATTTAATTGGTACGCTCATTGCTCGGTCGTGATTAGTTTCGTATCATAGGCTTGGCAAGGATACACATCTCCACCGCTAGAGCTAAGAAGGAACAAGTCAAAAGCTAAATTGGGTTAGAAAGGCTTAGGGCTGATCATTCAACAGTCTTTCACCATAAGTACCACACCAACAAGGCAGCTGAATCGTACATACATGGCCGTAATGACAAAATAGACACATACAATCCGATCACATCCCTGTTCATGTTTAACCAGCGGTAAGGATGAAGAACGATATAGGGTATGGAGCTTCTAACTTTCACCGAAAGTCGTCATCCAACAAGGCAGCTGAGACATGCATACATGGCCGTAACGACTGAATAGACATGCATGCTCGTATAAGTTCCTCTTTCGAGTAGATCTTAAGGTTAGTTGCTAGGAAAGGGAAGTAAATGGTTGTTAAATAAAATTTTCACAAAACAAATAGATTAAAGCCAACAAATAATAGGTGTGCTGGTTGCTAGCTAGTCTTTCCATACCGACCGCTTCCTTATGATAAAGACTCGAACATAGAGACAAATGCCTCGACCATAGACATGACAAAGACAACCTAAGTTGGCTTTCCCATAACGGTCTACTTCCCTTTACATCCCAATTTTACATACTTTACAAAACAAGTGGTGATATCACCCACTTTTTACAATACTTTACATCGTTGATCTTTGTATCAACGAATAATCGATCATTCTAAGTAATTCCTTCGGTCTTAAGCTACTTTTGAATCGACTATTTTTATTCCTTCTTTTTATTTGCTTTTTCTCTTTTTCCACTTTTTTTTCAACAATACATCATAAATCTCGGTGTAATTTCACCGTCTTCACCATCATAAATCATCCGGATAATTTTTCCTTGCAATACTTCTTCTTCGGATGAGCATAACGGATAGTAGCAAAACACACGAGCTACATATTTTTCCTATTGCATTGTGCAATTTCCCGACCATTACAGAGATAGAAAATTTCACTTTGACGCAAGAAATACAAAAACTATACACGAAAGCAACTAGCAACATTGATTAAAATAGGCTTTAATCTACACGGTAGGCTAAGGTGTAAAGGTGTAACGAAACATATAATATGGTGTAGAAAAAGAAAATAATGGGCTCACAGTTGTTCTTGGGATCTTACTCTAAAAGTGAGAGTAAACAAAGGGTTACACGAGAGTTAACTAACCAGTGCAGTTAGTTAATTTTTACGACATGTAGGCTATTTGGTTTAATCCTAGAAATTTATCACTTGAACATGTTCGTCCATCTAAATCCATAGTACTCATCATTGCTGGGGGTCACTGGGTGATATACCAGGTCAAGTTCTAAAAAAGGTTTTTTTTTTTTTTTTTATTTTTTTTTTTTTTCAACTACATCACCGGCACACTCATAATTTTGTGGAATTTTTAGTAAGCAATTGGAAATGGAATTGATTACATTCTCCGAACAATCTGTATCAAGGGTTTATAGTTGCTCTAGGTATGTAACTTAGTGATTTTCTACAAAAGTCATGCTGAAATTTTTTAAAATTTGGCCGTTTTTAAGCACTTTTAAGCACGTAGCATGTTATTTTGTAAAAAAAAGAAGACAAGTACGTTCTAATTCTCCATCCCCTACTTAAATTATACAACGTCCTTGTTGTATAGATAAATAATTAAATAATAAGGAAAATAGAATTAGAACAGAAAAACTCCTTGATGTTTTTGATTCGTGATAATTCTCCAAGATGGTTTTGAGCAAAAAGTGTTGTTGACTAGGGATTCAGAATGCCCGGATAAGTTCAACACGTGTCTTTTTTAGAATATACCATATTGTTGATTTCCTTACAGCAAGGTCCTGCATAAAACAAAACAAAAAAAAAAAAATTAAAAAAAAAAAAAAATAGATTAGAGACAAAACCTTCACTTTATCTCGTTTATAGTGCGAAAAATAAACCACACTTACTTATACAGGTAGTCAATACGCCCATATCCCAAACCCAAAGGATTACGCCGTATGGAAACCTCGCAAAAAAAAATAAAAAAATAACTATTACTAGAATTTTAAAGGAACTAATAAACGTTCAGACAGGTTTTATACACGATCCATGGGGGTTTGATACGCGGTATGGACTGTCTGGGAAGACAAACTCAATTAACAGAAAGTAAATTCTGGGTTGTCTCTGCAAAGCACTTTTGTTTTTGTGAGAGTCTTTAAGTTAGACTCCT
Organism: Tanacetum coccineum; assembly: GCA_026074375.1. NCBI lineage: Eukaryota > Viridiplantae > Streptophyta > Magnoliopsida > Asterales > Asteraceae > Tanacetum > Tanacetum coccineum. The sequence continues at coordinate 8,986 of BQNB010040438.1, forward strand.
TTCAGCCTCAAGTTACACCATTCTCGAATTCTATAACTTCATCATCCTCTTTGTCAATGTTACCTCCGTAATATTTCTTCAACCGTTGAAGCTAAACCCGTCCTTGTCCGTGATTTCTATAGCCCCATGCGGATACACCGTTTTAATAGTGTTTGGACCCGTCTATTTCCACTTAAGTTTTTCCAGGGTACATCTTTCAGACGAGGAATTATAAAGTAGCATTGATCCCACCTCAATACATCTTTATCACCCGCGAAGTCTACGCACATCCATCTCAATTGTCTTGGTTGCCGATCTTTTGTAAATTCTATTTTCTATAAGGAACCATCTCTTAATTCGACTAACTCATTGGCTTGCATAAGACGGCTTCGTTAGAAAGCATTAAGATCCATATTACATTGTTTAATGCCCAATGTGCCTTATGTCATTTTTCTATGGGTTAATGGCATGCTTTCCCATAAACTTATTCTAAAAGGTGTACACCTGTCGGTGTTTTGTAGGCGTCCTAAATGGCCCAAAATGCCATTTCATTAAGTTTTTCTGAATACCTTTTGGATTGTACCTCACTGATCTTTCTAGGATACGTTTAATAGCCCTGTTAGTAACTTTAGTTTGCCCATTAGATTGAAGGTGATATGTCGTGGATAATTTGTAAGACACACCATATCTTTGTAAAGCTTTTTCAAGCTGAGAATTACAAAAATGTGTCCCTCTATCACTAATCAAGGCTTTAGGAACTCCAAACCTAGCAAATAACTGTCTTAAAAACTTAACCACAACGCGTGCATCATTCGTATGTAATGCTTGAGCTTCAACCCATTTAGACACATAATCGACGTCCACTAATATGTATTTATTACCTCTAAATTCGGGATACGGTCCCATAAAATTTAATCCGCAAACATCAAAGACTTCGCAAACTTGAATGTTATTTTGAGGCATTTCGTTCCTTGAAGATATGTTCCTCGATCGTTGACATGCATCACATCGTCTTACGCACTCATTAGCATCCTTAAAGATACTAGGCCAATAAAATCCGGACTCGTAAACCTTCTTCGCGGTAACATTAGCACTATGATGCCCACCAGTAGGTCCCGAATGACAATGCGCCAGAATTTTAAGGGTTTTACTTCCGGCCACACATCTTCTCATTATATTATCCGCGCACAGTTTAAATGCATAAAGTTCTTTCCAGAAGTAGGTCTTGACCTGCGAGAAACCCCTATTTCTTTTTTCGAAAGTCCAATTTGGGGGAATAACCTTTCCAACAATATAATTAACGAAATCCGCATACCATGGTTCATTATTACTACACTTGGATTTTAGCACCATTAAATGCTCGTCGGAGAATTCATCATTAATTTCCTTCTCAGTTAACACCTTCATATGTAGATTCTTTATCCTAGATGAGTGATATGCGGCACACTCTCGCACCTCTGTTTCCTTTGTTCTATAATATTGACAAGGTTGTAGGGTGATCCCTATTGTTTTTACTTTTAATGGAAGTTCATTGAGCAAGACAGCAAAGCACCGTTTGTTTATTGTTTCTGTACAAGCATATTTAAGTTTGGATTTATTCGTCAGTAAACTCTTCAGATATTTAGCGTATTTTGGTATATGTACTAGGGCTTCGATAAACAGAATATTAATATCGAGTTGTTTTAGATTCTCTAAAAATTTCATTGCAATGCTTCTTATTTTTATTTTCTTACCCGGTTTGGGAAAGGAATGGATGACTGTTGTGGTTTTACCAATGGTTGAGTAGTCCTTTCGGGAATACTTAAAGATTTATTTTCCACACCTATATCGTTTGGCTTTTCCTGCACTTCTTGTTCATTAATTTCTTTACTACGGGCGGCTTTAGACGTCATCTTTCCTCCCCTAGTTGTCACCCCTTTGACTTCGTTTTTTGGAATCAAAACATTACTCATAACCTTTGACAATTCGTTTACCTCGATCTTCAGCTCAGTCAACAATTTGCTTTGTGTTTTTAACAAAAGCTCGTTGGTGGTTCTAAATTCTTTAATGAATATTTCCATCTCCTCATGTTCACGTCTACCTTCATCAATGAATTTAGCCAATATTTTTTCCATAGTTAACTTCCTCATAGGTTAATCGAATGGGTAAGGAGGCTCCCTAGAAACGGTACCTGAAAAGAAAGCATAATTCAAAGTAAAACTATTCTAGAAAATTAAACGAGAAAGCTAACTAAAACTGTTGCTATATCAGATAGTCGATACGTCATATTCAATAACTTGGATACGTCGTATCGACGTTTGATGTCGAATACGCTGTATTCAAAGAAAATGGATACGTCGTATTTAATAAATTACAGCAGACAGCAGAAAAACAAAACTAAATTTATACTAAAAATACCAATAAAACAAGAAATTAAACAATCACACTCCCCGGCAGCGGCGCCAAAAACTTGATGTGTCGCTGTGAAGGTGTTATTTATGTATCAAGTTTTACTATTTATTTTATGCCGACTATACCTAAAAACAATACTTTAACGGGCAGTATACCCGGTCAAGATGTAGCTTAGTTGGTAAGTAGGGTGTCGATCACTAAGAGTGGAAGTTAACTCTTAATTCTATGGGACTTTTATTTATTAGTTTTTGATACTAACTAAATCATAATTATTCTATAAATTTAATTAAACTTAAGCTAACGCAAAGGGGGTTTTCAGCCTGAGAGACTGACACGAGTTTAGTTCTAATTTTTCTAAGGTGATAACAAATAACGCACACAAGAGATTAACAAAAGATTGGGAAGCGGTCAAATGTGAGGAAAACATATTAGCCAGTTTAATCTAATAATATGCCTTGATTGTCTATTCGTGCAATGATTGTATTAATTCGTTGGTGGTATATCATCCCAAAGTTAGGTTGCTAGTTTCCTGTCACAATTAACATAAACCCGCATAAAGCTTACACCGTTGATTATTAATCTATTGGGAAACTATTATTTGGTGGTTATATTCATGAAGGCTTTACCAAATGGAAATTCATATACTAGTAGTCCACACCCACTTAACTACCTATCGAAACAGGACGTTATGTGTAATCCTAAGTCACTGGCTTAGTCTACCTATCCGCTTAACCACAGATTAAAACAGGGCTTTCTATTGGTGTCTATTGTTCTAGTTATATGAAATAAGATGTTATATGTTTCCATCCCGGATTTTCTAAGCCTACGCCCAGAACAACACCGAAGTTGCAGGCATTAAATATGTAGGGAACTAACCCAGTTGAATGATAAGAAAAACACATAATTATGTGTGGTGTGTGTGTCAGGTATGAAGTGATAAACATAATCAACATACAACGAATAAGGAACAATAGATATAAAGACAAATCAATACATTATATTGTCATAAACATGGCTAGTACCTAAAGGTATTAGCCCATAGTCATTGTAACAATACACGAAATCATAGATGAACGATTAAACATAATGCTAACCGAACGCGTATAGTGGAGTGTAGAGATTACAAGAGTTTTCCCATTGATCAGGCCATTTTTTAGGACCTTCTTGGCTTTATAAATCTTCTGGAAATCAGACTTGGAGGCTAAAAGCATACCCTAAATCGTGTTTAGGATTTGGTATTTATAGACTCTGAAAATTGGCCAATACGGTGTATTGGAACTCAATACGGCGTATCAGGATTTGCTTGGCGTAGGCTCTACGAATAAAATATTCCAAAATTTTCTTGAGCAGGTTTGGATACGCCATATACACATTATGACCCGAAATTTATAGGGTGTGACATCATTTCCCCGTTAGAGAAGCTTTGTCCTCAAAGCTTAAGACGTAGCATCGGTCGTAGATTTAGAATTAGCGAAGAGATGAGGATACTTTTTCTGCATTTGGTCTTCGCGTTCCCAAGTGAATTCAGGACCTCGTCTTGTATTCCAACGTACCTTAGAAATAGGGATGTGACTTTTCTTTAAATGTTTGACCTTATGCCTCATGATTTTAACAGTTCTTTGATAAAGTGAGGTTTGTTGTCGATTTAGATTTCATTCAACGGAATACCAAGTGTTTCGTCAGGCAAACACTTCTTCGGGTTCGAGACGTGAAAAGTACTACTGACTTGGCTTAGTTGATCTGGGGGTTCGAGTATATAAGCAATAGTTCCTACTTTAGCTAGAATCTTAAAGATCTAATATATCTAGGGTTCAGCTTTTCCCATTTGCCAAAACGTATCACTCCTTTCCACGGAGATACCTCCAACTTGAAATTCTAAGGGTTTGCGTCTTACGTCAGCATAATTCTTTTGATGATTACGATTACCCAAATCGTGTAGTAATAGCTTGTTGTTTTTGGCAGGTTTGTGATAAAATCCATGGCTATACTTTATGCCACACAAATAGTGTTCCCAAATCTTGAAACTAACCACTATTTCTCCTAATTCTAGGTTATGTGTCGGGTAGTTCTTCTCATGAAGTTTCAGTTGTCGAGAGTCATAAGCTATCACTTTATCCTTCTGCATCATTATAGTAACTAATCCATTATATGAGACGTTATAATAAACCACGACATTTTTCATCCGTCGGGTAATGCTAAAATTGGTGCACTACAAAGTTTCTACATTAACAGTTGAAAGGCTTTATCTTCTTTCTCTTCCCATTCGTATTTTACATTTTTCTGAGTTAGTTTGGTTTAGAGGCTTCTCTATCCTAGAGAAACCTTTGATAAATCATCAGTAGTAACCGGAAAGACCTAAGAATTTGCGTATCTTCGTTGGAGTCATAGGCGTTACCTAATCCTTGGTTAACTCAATCTTGGCGGAATCTCCATGAGTGTCCTGACTATCAACAACGTGGTTGAGAAATTGCACTTTCGGGAGTCATAATTCACACTTAGAGAATTCGGCGTGCAATTCCTTATTCTTAAGCAATTCTGAGAATTGCCTAAGGTGTTCCTCTTGCTCCTCATTTCTCCTTGGGTAGATAAAGATATCATTGATAAATACTATCACGAATTTGTCCAAGTACGGTTTGCACACCCGATTCATGAGATCCATGAATACCTCTGGTGCATCGGTCGGACCAACGACATGACCTAAAACTTGAAATTCTCATAATGGGTCTTAAATGCGGTCTTAGAATATC
>BQNB010040438.1:21672-47409 GCA_026074375.1 Tanacetum coccineum
TAAAGTGATTGTTGTTGTGGATTGAAATCAATTAATGTTCACGGGATTTTACAAATCTTTGATTAAAACCGAGAAATGAATCGTATCTTTCACGGGATTTTACAAAATCAAGAAGAAACCGTAAAACAAAAATTATTGTTGGTGAAATCGTTGTTGTTGATGAAGAACTTGAACTTTTGTAAACGATTTGTGAGCTAAAACGATGAACGGTGAAATTTCTTACAACGAAAGGGCTAAAATGGAAAATTTTGAAAACTAAAATGTAAAACTAAAAAATAGCAAATATTAAAAGTTTAAAAGTAAAGAAAAAAATGAAAAAATTTGAAATTTAAAAGGTTTAATATAAGCAAGTTAAAACTTAAATGAAAAAATGAAAACTATTTTAAAGTTGAGGGGCTAAAAGTGTAAAATTGGAAATATAACAAATTTTAAAAACGTGTTCTCTCCTATTTGGTTTTCTTCTTCGTATGAAATTTTAAAATAAGTCACGATTGTAATTTTTTGATCTTTTGAACTCGATCGGTTATCGTCGGTAAAATCCGAATATACCACGTTGATCGAAACGATGACACGAGCACGATGATATAAGTCGTAAGTCCCGTCGTTTAACGTCACTCGAAACCGAAAAACCCGAAATACGTTTAAAACGTATAAAATTTTTCTCGTTCGGTTCCGAAATGTTACTCGTTCGGTGCAACTTAAAAAGTTACTCGTTCGGTCGTCTTTGGAATGTTGCTCGTTCGGTCCTTCCAAACTGTTGGTCGTTCGGTCCTTGTTATTGTACTCGTTCGGCTCTTGAGTTTTTCCTTCGTTCGGCTCTCAAGTGGTATCGCTAGTTCGGCTCATTTATACTTAACACGATCGGTCCTTTGGTTCAATCTTAGAAAACTCGTTCGGTCCTCGTCGTATTTTTACTCGTTCGGTCTTTGTTATTGTTACTCGTTCGGTTCTTGCAAGCTTACACTCGTTCAGCTCTAACAAAAGTTACTCGATCGGTTGATAAAGAGTTTGCTCGTTCGGTTGTATTTTACTCGTTCGGCCCTATTTAAAAAACTTGTTCGGTGACTTCTTTCGATCTTGTGTTAACGAAAAACAAAAAAAATCCGAACAGTTTGACCATAAATAGTTTAAAAATAATCCCAACAAAATGAAACAAAACTGTTGCTAGTTATAGTTTAAAAAAAACACAAACAGTTTGACGAGTAAGCACAAAAAGGAAAAGAAAAAAAATAATCCGAACATGAATAAGCTCAAAAATGACCACAAACAAATCACCAAACCCACCCCACAGCGAGTGATACCAAATGTTATCCCAAAAGCTTAATCCATTTCACAACATAAGCTATACCAATAAGCAAAAAGGCTAGAAAGATAGAAAGAAAAGTTGAAAGATTTATTAGAGAGAAACTAGAGATGGATGATTACACACACACACAAATTATGCAAATGGTAACCAACACCCTCTCCATGTGTGGAGAGGGTTCTATTTATACCCTTGAGCCATGAGAGGCATGTGGGCTTTCTAACTTGGGCCGGGCTTGGCTTTTCTTGGGCTTTGAGCCCGAAACATGGACAATATTAGATTACAATCCAAGCCCGTTGAACCCGACTAGCCTATTACTTAACAAGACTAATTATGACTAATAAGACCGATAACATTCTTGTTCGACTTATATAAAATTAAGGCTAACACTAGTATTCTTTGTATCCTTAGAAGTGAAATGGGATGAAGTGTTTGGGTTCGGCTATGGTATATTCGAAATCAAGGGAGAATAAGGAATGGTTTTTGTTTGAGAGAGTGTTTAGGAGTTGTAAGAAATGTTTAAGGTCAATGTGAGTGGGTATATATAGGCTTGAGAACTAGTTAGCTCACTTAGTCCCTAACTAAATCTAAACCGTGCCCGTGCCCTTATTGGTGTGTTTCTTTTGAGGGTTTCTAGTTAGCTCAATTGGTTTTTCGTATTAAACACCTTGTACTAAATTCCTATTACTATATAATTTGTTCAAGTGCAACCTTAAAATTATTAACGAAGAGATCTTTTTCTTTTTCTAGAATATGGAAATCTTAGGGTTTGTTGTGCTTATTTGTTTGCCGCGGGGGGTATCAAGAGAGGCACAAAGGGATCAAAATTTGGTTTATATCTTTTGTGTAATAAGGCTAATTAGGGCATAGTATATTCTTTAATTAACCTAGGATGTACATGCATCTGTAGGGAATATTGAAAGGATTTTCTGTATGTATGTGGGACGAATGGTGTATGGTTCTTGCTTACCCATTTTTGGCCAAGGTGCCTTATTAACACAAGTATTGTAAGTAATTTTGTTGTTCGGTTTAAGGTTTTAAAATTGGTTATTGGTTGTGGTCTAGGTAAGTCTATGGTATTTCTGGAGGGTGTACTCAGACGTACTGTTTTTATTGTGAAACGTAAGACTTTTACGTGCCCAATAAAAAATATAAATGCGCAAAACGAAATAATTGTTTCTTTATGATTTTATTACACTTGCTTGACGTTAAACTCTTTAATTTATTGGTGACCGTTTACGTTAAATGATTAATTTTAGAGTCTACGCGATTTTGCTTAAAAGTGTTAAATTAAAAGTTAAACGCGTATATTGGACTAAAATAACTAGTGTTAAGGATAATTAGAGTCGGGTAAATGAGACCTAAAATTGAGGAAAAATGTTTACACCTAAGTTCAGAGATATTCGCAACAGGCACTACCCAGGTTTACGCAATAAAACCAAGTCTGAAACGAAATGAAAAAAAAAATTATTTGATTAGATTTCACGACATAGGCACGACAGATAAATAGGAGAAGAATAGAAGGTCAAGCACACACAAACATACATATATCAATCAAACAACAAAAACTACAAAAACCGTTCCCAGGCAACGGCGCCAAAAACTTGATGCGTAATGTCTTTTAAAAATTATAAACTAAGTCAAGGGATTATATTTATAAAACCCTAACTACCTTGGACTATTCCTTCGAAAATGAAAGAGAAGTGTACCTGTCTTGTATTGTGCTAGTTCTTTTAAATAAAAACTACGTCAGGTTTTAAATTTATAAAACCCTAACTACCTCGACTATTCCTACGAACTAAAGAGCAGTGTACCCTATCGTGTATAGTGTAGTGATTGGTAAGTACGGGTGTTGTCCCAAAGAACGGTTTGTGTCTCTAATTGTTTAATTGATTTTATTAATCTACCTAAGAAAGCAGGAAAAAACATATTTGAATATTTGAGATTGCTATGGATAGTTTGGTGGTAAACCTTGCTTGTCAAAAGGTAAATTGGTATAGTGGTGGACAACTAGAGAGGAAGAACACATTTAATTATGATCTTACATGCAATGTTCTAATCGCAACCTTTGAAGGGGTCTTACATTCATTAGGTCCAATTTTGTATTTGAAACTTGTCCTATATTTACTGATTGGAATGGCTCAAAGGAAGAATTAACATTTTCTCTGTCTATAGTCATTAAGATTTCCTTTTAGCTTACGAGATACAATTAACTCTAACAGGTGGACTCCTATTAGCTCGCACTCCTTAACCAAATAATTAATGATAAGATTTCGCTGCATTGGTCTTCCTGCAATGAATCATGCGTGCCAAGGTCTTTGAGATCATATAGATCCTTGACCGCACTAAACCTTATATCAAAATTTAGACAGGAATGCAAGGTTCTAAAAACGCACTACATAAATTAATAAAGGATGCAATAAAACAATAAAATCATAAATCAATAATTACAAAGATTATTAATAAACACGTAACGAAGCCCGCGCTTCGCTGTGGGAAGTTTGGTTTAATGTGTTAATCATATTATGGTTACGTATTGTAGTTTGGCTTGGTATGTTCCTGCGCTTTGTTGCTGGGAGTTTTTGTTTAACATGAAAATTTGTTGGCATTATATTTCTTAGGAAAGTTATGAAATATATTTGAGCTAGGTGTATGTAGAAGTGAGTAGAGAAACTGGGAAAACCGAGAACCCACAACCGAATCAAAAACTGAAATCTGTATTCATATAAATATATATATAGTTTTTATATATTTATGTATATATAAATATCATTAAAAATTTATGCTAATATAAAAAAAATCTTTTAATGCTTGAATTAATTTTTTTTTGCAAAATATTTATGTAATTCTTAAACTTTTTAAAAACACATAATAAAATATAGGTTATTTGGGTCAACCCGAGAACCAGACCAAACTCAGTTTTCGGTTATCGGTTTGGTTAGGTCGAATTCTAGTTCAGTTCGGTTCGGTTTTCGGGTTGATTAAAAAAATGAAATTAACTGAAACAAACTAACCGAACAACCCGATAACCAATACGATCAAGACTTCTAGGTGTATACAAATTTTGAATGTAGGCTAGTTGGGCTCATTTACTTTTTGTATTGGGTTTCTTCAGCCCTATTGTTTTTTTTTCAATAGTAGTTTAGCCCAAATTTTTAGGGGTTTATGATTCTAGTTTGGTTTTACTGTTCGTTGTATACATGTAACTGGTTTGTATACGTGTGTCGCCGTCAGTTTCGCTTAGTATTTTAAGGGCTATATAGTAGGGATATGATCGTTGTGTAAGATGATTTGTCCCCCACTAATTGTTTGTGTGTATATAGTTTCCAATTTTTGCATGGATGGTATCGATTTAGATGATTTTCTGTTAGTATTTTGGGGGCTCAATAGTAGGAATATGATGATTGTGTTTGGGATGGTTTGTGTCCCACTAATTTGTTCTCTCTTTATACCTTTCATTTTTTGCATAGATGGTATCGTTTTTTTAACACTTCTAATTTTTAATAGTTCATCCATGTCTTACCTTCCAGAGGAAATTGTTTCTGGGCCTGTTTCTCAATTGACTCGTAATGTTGCTTCTCATCTTAGGGCTAATGGTGTTTATGGGTTTGTCCCTCGTGTGATGTTTGATGGTGTGGAGGGGTTTGTTCCTCAAGTTATGGCTAATAGTATTAGGGGTTCAGTTTCTGAGATTGTGGCTAATGGTGTTATAGATAATGGTGTCATGTCTAATGGTGTTAGTGAATCAGTTCTTGAGGTTGTAGCTAATGGTGTGACGGCTAATGGTGTTAGTGGATCAGCTCCTGAGGTTGCAGCTAATGGTGTCATGGTTGATGGGACTATGAGTAATGATGTTAATAAGTCTGTATAATGATGTTATGGTTAATGGTGTTGGTGGGTCTGCTAGTCAGGTTGTGAGTAGTGTTAATGGGTTAGGTTCTCAAGTTGAGGATAATGGTGTGATAGATAATGGTTTTAGTAGGTATGCTATTCGAGTTGGTAGTAATGGTGTTGGCGAGCTTGTTTCTCAGTTTGTGGCCGGTGTTCATAGTTCTTTTTTGGAGGAGTTGCTGCTCAATCTGCTCCTCAGGTTGATAAGGATCGTTTGTTGTGTTACTTTAATCAGGAAATCCGTAAAGATCTTGCGAGGTTGAGGGAGTATAGGTCTATAGCTAATGGGTTAAGGGTTGTTGTTCGGAGGAGGCGTCATCGCATTACTCAACTTGAGTCACTTCGTAACTATCGTGAGGCTTGTGACAATATTAACTTTTGGGAGCGAATGCAGCTTGAAGATGTGGATAAAGGAACTCGTGCGCTTCTTATGATGAGAGAGACGGAAAGTAAGATAGGTGAGAAATCTAGGTTTATTTTGAATCTTAGGGGTGTTGTGGTGGAGTAAAGTTGTTTATGATTTCTGTTGCAGGTGTCGTCTGATAGATTTTGGGGTGGCTTAGTGTCGTTGGTTATATCTTTTAGGATAGGATGTATGTTGATGTGCAGTAGATTTTGGGTATGGTTAATGTTGTTGGTTGTAGCTTTTGGGGTAGTATGTATGTTAATGGGGTTGTATGTTTAGTGTCCGTATGGTATGTTAGCGTTTGTATATTATGTCTGTTAATCTGAATGATGTATAAATGTTTATGAATCTGAATGAACCTGAATGATGTATTAATGTTAATGAATCTGAATTATGCGCTTATATGTGTTTTTTTTGTTGTTTCTTATTTGTGAATGTTATTTTGAAAGTTTGCTGGATTTTTTTGGCTAAATGTGGAGTGTTGTTTTCTGAGTGTTTTGCAGACATTTATTTTCTGAGTCATTGTGTTTATTTTCATTGGTTCTGTCATGAAAGAGGATGTGTTTGGTATTTTTTACATTTGAAATTTTATATTCAGTATAATTTCATCTGATTGCATATTGAAAAAGGTAGATGGGATTTTGTATTAACTGATTTGGATATAAAGTAGGGTTGCATTATTATAGTGAAAGTGGGTATTTTGTCAATAGTTGTTTGTCTTTTTTTGGGGGTGTATTATGAGGAGATGGTGGGGCTCAGTGAGGATAATATTTTTTCTATTTACAGGGTGTTACGATATGTGTTTTATTGTCATATTGAGCATAGCATATTTAATGGCCGGATTACCTAGGTGTAATGAGTTACGCCATTCATGTTGTTCAAATGAGTGGGAGGATATGTTTATGCTTTATTGTCGTAGAGCTGCTGCAGAAGATTCAAGTTTGGAGGGTGAGATTAACGGGCTCTATGATAGGTTAACTGCTCGTATTGAAGAGAGGGAGTATTTTATTGATGAGCTAGATCTGAAAGAGACTCAAGAGAAAGATAACAATAGATTGTTGAAGTTGCAGATTTTAGGAAGAGAGTTTGAGTTGTGGGCTGTTGAAGGAAAAATCTTTTTATCAAGAAAATTGGAGGGGTTGTAGATTTTTGAAGTTGTTAGTTGGAAGTTCTAGGTATACTTTGTTTAGGGTTGCTGAAATAAATAGTATGTGTTGTATGCCAACTGTATGTTGTGATGTATGTAGTTTATGTTATTGTGTGTTGTTGTTCTGTCGCTTCATTTGTCTGTTTGAGTGTTGTTGTTTGTAATATAATTTGTTTAGTGGATGCTTTCTGTGTTTCAATTTGTTTGTTTTTATTTGCTGTTTAATCAAATTGCTGTTAAAGGTTATGCATGGATTTTTGGAGTTTGGTAGATTTATTGGTCAATGCTGTGTAATAAGCGTTTATTGTTTAAGTGGCATGTGATTATCGTAAAGTTGCATCATTTTAATTTGCATACTTCTGTCTGTTTTAGGAATGAGTTGGTGCTGCGTTCCAGGTGATAAAAGGGTGAGTTTGCGGTTTTGGGATGTTTAAATGGGCGCTCTAGTTGATGGGTCTAGTGTATTAGATGGAAACTGGTTGTTTGCTAAGGCAAGGCTTAAGTAGATGCTTTAGTATGCTGAAATTGTTGGTTGTCTATGCTTTAGCAGAGTTTAAATTGACGGGTGTGTGATGATGTTTTGGAGTTGCTTCAGGAGTAAGGACGGGTGTGTGATGATGTTTTAGAGTTACTTTAGGAGTAATGTACAATTCTAGTTTCTTTGTTGTTGTGTGAAAATTTTGTATTTGCTGGTAAGTGTGATTTTCTATAGGGTTAATTGGTTTCATTAAGTTTTAGTTTTTATAGTGTCTCCATTTAGGTGAATCTTTCATCAATGTGCTCAGTGGCACTTTTTCCAATTGGTTTTCCATTTTCAGGATGGCTTACATTTTTTTGCCCTTTGTGTGACCTAAGAGCCAATGGAGTATGTTGTTATTCTATTGAGACATTATACAGTAACATTTAGCCAGAATAGGAATAGTATGGTGATATGTTGTAAAAACATTTATGTATTTTCAGGTATTTCGACGGTCATTTATTTCACTATTATTTTTTTTCGTTCTCGTTCGTGTTTACTTTTAATTTTATTTAGTTAAGTTAAATCGCGTAGCTAACATTATCAATTAACGTAAATGGACACCAAAGAATAATGTTTTCGTCAAGCGAGCAATATATTATTTTTACGAATGTAATAATCAACTTTTTATGTTTTATTTTTTTACTGGTTAAGAAAATCGTTTACGTTTTCACGAAAATTACGTTATAGCATACCCGGAACCATAAAAAATTAATTTACGCTTAACAAATAAATATTATGTTTATAACAAATGCTTCAAAGTTTTATAAATCTTTACCTATCCATTCATCACTTGAGCCGAATTTACCATGAAATAAATAAACCAATACATACACTTACAGATTCTATACAATATGTTAAAGCTTACCAACTTTATCAAAAAAAATAGGCAGAGTAATACTTTATTTTTGCAAATAAGATATTAGCTAGTCAAATTCATTCCTCTAAATTTCATGAGATGATTTCTATATTTAGGGAAACCAAGGCATTAAAACCTAAAGATTTCACAAGTTTATGGAACCAAAAGATCATTAATTCTTCATTGTGTTTCTTGACTTGTCTTAGGACTATAAAAGGCTTGCTACTAGTAAGCTAATCTCACACACTTCTCATTTGCAAAGAAATAACTTCACCATATACTCCCTTTGTCTCCTCTAAAACCCACAGCAGATTCAAACCCACCATCTCCAAATCAATATAAAATTTTATTTACAACAATTACTCATATTCCATACATCATATCTTAGACCTACCAAGAAAGATTTAGGGCTTGGTTAAGCCTTTACAAGTGTTGAAGCAAGATAAAGGAAGTTTGGGTTCTTTAGAAAAATTAGGGTTTCATTCTTGCAAGCTTTGGTTTACAATCTAAACAAGGGTTTGGATTGTGTTGGTTATCATATTACATCACCATAAGGTTATCTAAAACCCTTTATGTCTTTACCGTTATCATTTTATGTGTTTATATGTTCTATTTAGCAATATCATCATTTAGATACTTTTAAACATGTAAAATATATTTCTACTTGTGATCATGATTTTGAACATTTTTACATATGTTATGAGGTTGATAATATCATGAAATAATGGATATATAAGTATTGTAACATGTTGGTTAAGTGTAAACATGTATATGTATAAACTTATAATTTAAAGTTACTTAAGAAAGTTTAAGGTTTTTAAGCCTTGTTAAGACTTGATAATTAGGAAAACTCGCTGGACACAATATGGATCTTGGACTCTTTGTTATTATATGTAATGACAGTATATAATAAAGTCTTGATAAATGGGTTAAAATTATTAAGTTAAAGGTTATATAAAACAATTATAAAAAAGGATATGTTTTAGTATTATAAAATGGGCTGTTTTGGTTCGACCGTGGCTAACAGCCCTACCATGTTTTAAAAGAAAGATTGTAGCCTCATGACGATTCCAAAATCGATATGAAAACTCGAAAAAACAGATTTATAACGAAAAAGGATACGACGATTCAAGTTACGTTAAATATTTACTTTTATAAAACTATTTTAATAAAAGTTACTATTCACCACAGAAACTTATACTTTTAAAACATCAATAAATCGATAAAACTTTTAATATACGAAGAAGTGCTCGAAAGAAACTCGAATGACAAGGACTTAAAACGGAAAGTTTACGTCGTTTTACTAAAGTAAAACGTTTTTACTTTATAAAATATGATTTCACTAAACGATTAGATGGTGATGAGATATATATAATTATATGTTGTATTAGTTAATCAAAGTACTATATTACTAGGGAGTTTATCATAATGAGGCCTCTTCGGGGTGGCGTATCGACGAGTTGTTGGATTTACGATTTAAAGTGTAATAAGCTCCTCATACGTCACTACATGACCTCTTAATTATGATAGCCCGAACGATAGTATGATTAGCTATATAGGAATTATGTATATTACTAGTGCTTAGTACTTATACGGCCTATATTTTAAATAGGTTGCCTTCGGATTCCTTCGTGCCGCATTTTCTATTGTGAATACTTGTTGATTACCATTCAATCGAGGTTCGTTATTGCCCCATTTCATCTACTTTGTTTTATAAACTCTACGGGAGTGGAAATTACATCTTGTTTTACTACGGAACACACTGTTTAAAATGTTTGCTATCCATATTATTGCCTAAGTTACAACAGTGTCATCTAGTCCCTAATATCATGAAACCGTCAATTGCTTTATAGTAAGCGTTGTGTTGTGGATTATATCTATCGGGGAATTACAGTCCCCACCGGAATTTCATGTCACAAGTTGACCATGGTGCATTTAACATTTAGAGAACTGTAGGATGTTTTGGCAGACACCTACTATTTGGGGCAGACAGACAGTTAGCTTCGGGGTCATTGGCTTAGCGCAATAATATATGTTTTGGACATATGAATTGTTTATAGCTCTACTTTCCTTTTAGTCTTGTGGTCCACTCTTTATTTGATAAACTTATGAATTCACTCAACCTTTGTGTTGACTTTTAGCATGTTTAATTTCAGGTCCTAAGGTATAAGCTTGGATGGGAGCCGTGATGGATATCAATGAAGATGGATTCTGTGTTTATTTAAATTCAATGCAACTTTTATCTATAAAAACTTAAGTCACCTTTTGGTAGTATGAAGCTTTTGTTTAATATAAATGTATGTGGAAATTTTATGACGTTTAAAACCATATGGGACCTAATGTATGAACTCTGATTATTTGTAGGGCATAGAAATGATATCTTATCTTAAAACGTCATTAAGGTTGTTTCCTATATCTTGATTGTGTGTACTTTGATGTAGCTCCTATTGTTACCATTCCGCTGCATACCAGGAATTTGGGGGTGTTACAGATTGGTATCAGAACGCCACAGGTTATAGGGAACTGGGTCATTTTCAAAACCATAGTCTATAACCAAAAATTTTTACAGATTTTCTTTTCTTTCATTTTCAAAATACAGAATCTTTTCATCACTGATCTGATTCAGCGCGGCGCATTCCTGATCCTTACTTACTCAGTTTTATACAATTAACTAATTTTTGATTGGTGAACATGATGTATCATGTTTGACTCAACTTTAGAGGATTCTAATCCATTTTAAATAGGTTGCCTTCGGATTCCTTCGTGACGCATTTTCTATTGTGAATACTTGTTGATTACCATTCACTTCGAGGTGAGTTCATAGCCCCATTTCTATCTACTTGTTTTATAAACTCTACGGGGTGAAATTACATGCTTGTTTTACTATGGACACAAGTGTTTTAAATTGTATGCTATCCAGTTTATTGCCTGAATATTATTGTCTAAGTTACCGCATTTCCATTTAAGTCCCTACCAAATCATGATCCGTTAATTGCTAATGTAGTGAACGCTAGTGTTGTGGATAGATCTATCGAGACCGACAATCCCCACCTGGAATTTCTGGTCACAAGTTGATCATGGTGCATTTAACATTTTGAGGAACTTGTAGGCTGTTTGGCAGATACCCTATACTTATTTTGGGGCACTGACAGTTAATGTTTCGGGGTCATGAGCTTAGTGCAATAATACATGTTTTGGACTACTGAATTTGTTTCATAATCTACCGTTACTTACATCTTGTGGTCCACTATTTTACTGATAAACCTATGAATTCACTCAACCATTGTGTTGACTTTTAGCATGTTAAATTTCAGGTCCTAATGTATGAAGTTTTGATGGGAGCTGCGGGGATATCATGAAGATGGATTATGTGTTTTTTTAAATTCGATGTACTCTTTAACTTTTAAAAACTTATGTCATCTTTTGAAATCGTGAAACTTTTATGTTACAAATGTATGTTGAAGTTTTAGGACGCTTTTAAGTATGTGGGACCTAATATGAAAACTTTGATATTTTATAATGCATCGAATGTACTTAATTAAAACGTCTCTTTGAGGTCGTTTCCTATATCTTGTTTGTTGTACTATGACGTGGCACCTCATTGTTACCATTCCGCTGCTACCTGATTATGGGGGTGTTACAGATTGGTATTAAGAGCCAAGGTTATAGGGAAATAGGTCATTTTCAAAACCTAGTCTATAACCAAATTTTTTTAAAGATTTTATTTTCTTTCATTTTCAAAATACAGAATCCTTCATCGCTTACCCGATATCCGCGCGCATATTCCCCGATCCTTACTTACTTTTCCAATTATCATTATTGTATTATATAATTTTATATATAATACTTGGTTTAATTTTCAATCCCTTACGTTATCTTCTAGCGTATTACTATTCATTCGTATCAGTCGATTATCTAAATATTGACCATTCTGATTAATTCATGATTATTATAATATTCTTATTTTCTCTGTTAGTATCATATACCTCGACTCGACGTGCTCTTACAATTTCTTACCGGATTTTGTACTTGTATTGTTAACAGAATCATGCCGCCCAGAAGATTGAAAAAGAAATCTGTTAAGAGGTTGGTAGAAAAACGTGTGGTTAAAGCTATTAAAGAATACGAAAAGTCTAGGGCTAATTTAGATAGTGCTGGAAGTTCAGGAGGAAACACTAGGAATGTTGGAGGAACTGTGAATATGCAGGGTTGGTTGCCATATGGAAAGGTGGAAAGGTGGTTAGTACCAACACTGTTTTACGAGGTTGTACCTTAGCTTTGTATAACCATTGTTTCAAAATTAACCTACTCCTGACCCAACTAGGAAGTTTCGATGTCATTATTGGCATAGATTGGTTGTCATACCACCGAGCTGTCATAGATTGTTATGAAAAGATTATCCGTATTCCTCTTCCAAATGGCGAGATTCTTGAAGTCCAAGGCGAGAGGCCGGAAAAGGATCCTGGATCACTAGCGTGTATCAAGGCTGATGAAAAGAAGCTTGATGACATTCGGTTTGTCCGAGACTTCCCTGAGGTATTTCCAGATGATATGTCAGGTTTACCTCCTGTGCGTGAGATAGAATTCCGCATTGATCTGATTCCAGGCGCGTTGCCAGTTGTTAAATCGCCATACCGATTAGCTCCGTCAGAGATGTCAGAGTTGTCGAACCAACTAAAGGAGCTTCAAGAGAAGGGCTTCATTCGACCCAGTCATTCTCCATGGGGAGCACCTGTGCTTTTTGTTAAGAAGAAAGACGGTACGATGAGAATGTGTATTGACTACAGAGAAATAAATAAGTTGACTATAAAGAACCGATACCCTCTCCCCAGAATTGATGACTTGTTTGATCAATTACAAGTGTTAGGATCTTAAACTAGATAGATCTTCTAGCCTTTGTGGTTGTATAGTACTTATGTAATCACAAGTATATACGTGAGAGACTCTAACAATTGTTTAGGCGGAAACTAAACAATACAGAATAAAGAAGAACAAATATAACCAATGATCCTCTATGGATCTCTCTATTAATAATAAATTGTTTTTGTAATTTTTAATCGGTACCAAACCCTAATGCTAAAGGTTTCTTTTATAGAGAAGAAACCCTAAATTGCTAAACAAGATTCCTAAAATTGCGTAAGAGATATACATCAATCTCTTCCTAAAAACGCGTAATATCAATCTCTTCCTAATTTATCTCATTCCTATCTTTATGAGATAACTCTAGAATATATCTATAATTCCTGCATACAATAATCACGTCTATAAATAAGATCAGCAGATTCTATATCTCTGTCAGCAGAAATGAGAACATGACCAGCAGAAACATAATCAGCAGAAATCACTTAATGCCGCCAGCAGAAACGAACATCTCTAACAGCAGAAACGACACTTAGTCGTTTTCAATAATTCCCAACAATCCTCCCCTAAACTTGGTTTTGACTCCGTTAATTCCAAGTTTCTAGATAGATCTTCTCGAAGCAAGAGGATTGAGGAGCAGCAGAAACAAAGTAAGCAGCAGCATCATAAAACCAACAAGCAGCAGAAACTGTAGAAGCCACAGCAGCATCAAATGAAACAGCATGAACTCGATGAACAGCAGAATCAAATGAGGCAGCAACATCAAAGAACAGCAGCTTCCAGTCTTTGCAGCAACATAAGTAGATTTGATAAGCCTTTACCAAGTAGCTACTCACTCTTGGGCTAGTTGATACTTTGGTGATAACAAACACCCTGGTGTAACAAAAACCAGTCCAATTTCTCAGAACGTGAATCAAGGGTGAATTGGAATACCCTAACAGTTTTTGGCAAACCGTCACAGCCATACAACGGATTTGACACGTCTTTACCTGTAGCCGTTTGCTCAGGACTAGCCAACTCTTCATACACAGAGTAATATGGTGAGTCGATAACCATACAATTTTTAGTAAATTGTCAACTATCAACGGATTTGAGAAAGTCTTTACCATCTATAAAGAATGCTTATCATCTTACCAAGAATTGACTGACTTGTTTTGATCATATAAAGGTGCGTGTTATTTCTCCAAGATAGATCTTCATTCAGGATATCATCTGTTAAGAGTTCGAGAGGAAGATATACCGAAGACCACGTTTAGAACATGTTATGGGCACTTTAAGTTCACAGTCATGCCGTTTGGGTTGACAAATGCACCAGCAATATTTATGGACTTAATGAACCGCGTCTGCAAGCCGTATTTGGACAAATTCGTAATTGTGTTCATTGATGACATCTTAATCTACTCAAAGTTAGAAGAAGAACATGAAGTCCACTTGAAGACGATTTTAGACTTACTCAAGAAGGAGAAGTTATACGCTAAATTTTCAAAGCGCGAATTTTTATTGAAAGAGGTCCTACGTTCCGTAGGACATGTGGCAACCGTGGACGGTATCCATGTGGATCCTAACAAGGTTGAATCGGTCAAGAACTGGAAGACTCCTAAATCGTCAATAGAAATCCGTTCATTTTTAGGATTGACGGGTTACTACTGGAGATTTATCAAGAATTTCTTTAAGATCACCAAGACCCTCACCCTATTGACTCAAAAGAATAAGACATATGTGTGGGGTGATAAGCAAGATGAATCTTTCTGCATTCTGAAGGAGAAGCTATGCAATGCTCTAGTGTTAGCACTCCCTGATGGACCAAACGACTCTGTGGTCTTTTGTGATGCATCTAAACAAGGTTATTGGGTGCATTTTCGTGTTGATGCACGGGGCAAGAGTGTTAGCGTATGCATCAAGACAATTGAAGATACATGAGAAAAATTATACCACCCATGACCTAGAATTGGGTGCGGTGGTGTTCGCCCTTAAAATCTGGAGACATTATCTTTATGGGACAAAAAGTGTTATCTACACAGACCACCAGAGTCTTCAGTACATCTTTGACCAGAAAGATTTGAATATGCGCAAAGGCGGTGGATTGAGCTGCTTAGTGACTACGAATGTGAGATCAAATACCACCCGGGCAAGGGCCGAATTTGGGGCAGATGCGTTAGTAGAAAAAGAAAGGCGCAAGCCAAGGCTAGAGTACGTGCCATGAGTATACATCCATTCTAGATTTAAGGACTTTGATTTCTAGAGGCATGAGCGACGGCTTTCCGAGGATCTCAAAGCTCCAGCTGAATGGCTAAGAGGATTAGAAACATACTTTGAGCGACAAGATGATGGTAGAATTTACTTCTTCGATCGTATCTGGATTTCATCAATTGGTGGTGTAAGGAAACTAATCATAGATGAAGCTCATACTTCTAGATATTCAATAAATCCAGGTGGGGACTGACTAAGACTGTATATGATAGAGAGGAACTGGTATTTGTGAATTGGTGGACCTGGTATGAAGAGAGGAAATTGCTGAAGTTCTGTAGCTGGGTGTCTTACGTGCTCTAAGATTAAAGCCGAACATCAGAAACCCTCAGGATTACTTCAGCAACCAGAAATTCCTGAGTGGAAATGGGAGAAGATAACAATGGACTTGGTCACGAAGTTGCCTAGACGCAAGCATGTGGAGGCATGTGGGTATGATACGGATTTGGGTCCATTAGGATAGATTTGACCATGTCAAGCTCACTTCTTACCTATTCGTGACAGATGACAAAAATTGGTTAAGCTTGCGAGGAATTTATATCAACGAGATTGTGGCAAGACATGGTGTACCAGTGTCAATCATCTCAGACCGTGATGGTTGATTCGCGTCACACTTATGGCAAGCTCTTCAAAAGGCGTTAGGTACAAAACTACATATGAGTATGGCTTACCACCCTGAGACCGATGGTCAGATTGGGCGTACTATTCAGACGCTGGAAGATATGCTATGAGCTTGTGTTATGGATTTTGGTGGCAGTTGGGATACTCATCTCCCGTTGGTCGAGTTTTCTTATAATAACAGTTACCAATTACGAGCTTTATTATTGCACCATTCGAGGCTTTGTACGGGCGAAAGTGTAGATCCCCCGTGATATGGACTTAAGTAGGAGAAAGTCAGCTTATTAGACCAGAAATAGTGCAAGAAATGACAGAAAAGATTATTCAGCTTAAGGAAAGGTTGAAAACGGCAAGGATTCGCCAGAAAAGCTATGCCGATAAGAGGCGTAAGCCTCTTGAATTCAAAGTGGGAGACCGAGTGTTACTTAAGGTATCTCCGTGGAAGGGAGTGGTACAATTTGGTAAGAAAGGAAAGCTGGCACCACGATATGTGGGACCGTTTGAAATAGTGGAGTGTGTTGGACCGGTAGCTTATCGACTGAAGTTACCCCATGAGCTGAGCAGTCTCCACGACACATTTCATGTGTTGAACCTTAAGAAGTGCTTGGCTGAGCCAGATGTTCAAGTGCCTTTGGAAGAGATCGAGATTGAAGAAAATCTGCGATTTGTCGAAGAGCCTATTGAGATTGTGGAGCGGGATGTGAAAAGCTAAAGCGAAGAAGAATCCCATTAGTCAAAGTTCGTTGGAACTCTCGGCAAGGAGCTGAGTATACCTGGGAACGTAAAGATCAGTTCCGGAAGAAATATCCACATCTCTTCTCTAAACCCGTACCTTCGTCAAGTGTAGCAACTTGAGCCTTGAGGACAAGGCTCTTCTAACTAGAGGAGACTGTAACATTTTGTATTTTCAGGTCATTTATGACGCTATTTAATTCACTATTTATTTTAGTCTCGTACGTGTTTACTTTTAATTCTTATTATATAGTTAAATCGCGTAAGCTAAAAATTATCATTTAACGGCAACGGACACCAAACAAATTAAAGTTTACAACAAACAAGCATTATTTTATTTCTACAGAAGTAATAATTGACTTTTATATTTTAATATTTTTATTGTTTACGTAAAGCGTTCACGTTTCGCGATAAATTACGTTTAGGTATCCTCGATACCACCAAAACTTTTCTACGCTTCGACAAATACCCATGTTTGTACCCAATGCACAAAGTTTATAAAACTTTACCCATATTATCACATAGGCCGAATTCTACATAAAATAATTAAGCCAAGACATAAACATTTCAAGTGTACACTTTATAAATAAAATTACACATTTATAATTTCATGTAAATGCTAGAAATTCATTTCAAAGTATCAAAGATATTCCTAGCCTTTTTTTCCTTAATTTCGTGAACCAACAATCAAATGAGGAGACATATAGCTTACAAACTACCAACTTGTACATGTACTAACCTAGGATGATTAATACTTAGGTTCATGCTAGGAACATTGACCACTATACTTCCTTAAATCTCTCCTCTTTGTTTTCTTGGTCTTGGTCCATCCTAATGAGTGTTATTGACTAGTCTTGGCATATATGAGCAAGTATACTAAAAGAGTAAACACACAACAGTTTTCCTTAGCTAAAAACAAAATCAATCTCTTTGTTTCTCTCACTCTTACCCACGGCTCAACCCAAACACTTACACAATTCATATTTTTTTCTACCACATTTACAAGTATTCCTACATCATTCTTAAGCTATTCTAAGAAGGTTGGAAGGCTTGGTTAAGCATTTCCAAGGTTTAAACAAGTTAGGGATTTCTTTGGAAATATGTGGTTTGTGAGCACAAGGGGTGTGATTCTGTCTTTCATTTGTTACTCATTCACTAAGGTTATCTATGTTCTTGTATCTATTCTATTTCTATTGTTCATGTTTTTATATAATGTGTAAGTTAAATCGCCTCCTAGGTATATTTTATTAAAGTATAAATACTCTGTACATGTTAAATCTACACAAAATGTATCTTATACATCGTAATGTGATGTTTAAATATGCCTAATATGGTTTTGGACAAAGATTTATAATTATGGATAACTTTTTAAAGTATTTGTTAAGTTATGAATATTTACTTAATTATAAGAATTATGAAGTTAAATAAGTATGTTGGACAATTTCTTGGACAAATGAACTTGAGAACCAAGAAGATGTAGAAGATGTAGTATAATGTAGGTTAGAGGACTTATACAAAGGTAACCAAGTAACAAGTTTATAAAACACCATTTTACAAACCTTAAACCTACACGAACAGATTGTATGTTTTGACCAAGATTCAAATTTTTATAAAATATAAACCTAGCTGATTTGAATAGTACTCTCCGAGACGATTCCGAATATGTAAAGAACTCGAAAAACCAATTTATAACGAAGAAGTTATGCTTGTTACGAGATTAGGATAATTAAATGACTAAAGTGTTTTTTATTAAAACTTATTTTATTAAACCTGAGATAAAACCAAATATGATAAAAATATTGTAATATTATTATATAATAATAAGTACATGTCATAAGGATTCTAAGCATATAAGAAACTCGCAAAACGAAGCTATAACGAAGGAGATACGATAGTCGCAAGATTTAAGTTTATAAAAATACTTTTATAAACTATTTTGAAATACTGATTTAACACACTCACTTATAAAAAAAGTGGGCGTTTTATAAATATAGTTCATTCCCCAGTATTCATACATATGAAGGAACGTAAACTAAACAGAGGTTAAAACGAGAAAGATAACACGTTTCAAAGTTATCGAAATTTTTATAAAAGCTGAAACCGTTTAATGCTTCATCAGCTATGAAGCAGTTTTGAGGACCTTCGGGTCTGATTGAGCCGAAGTGTAAAACTACAAAATTGTTTGGAACGACATTTTACATAAACCATGTATAGTTTGTAAACTAGATTCTTTTCCTGACATGAATAGTGTTGGTTCGTTTTTAATAAAAAATTTGCGAAACATTTTAGAATCAATTATATAATATTTATACGTGTTTTTAACTTTATAAATATTATTTTGCAAGACGATTAAATTACTTATACGATAACATTATGTAAGTAATAACAACATTAAATCTAGTATTTTTGGCGAATAATTAAATTATTAGACAAGTATACTATCGTTGCACATACAATTACGTGGACACTTATTTTTCAAGATACAAATTTATATTGTTTAAATTTTATAAATTAAACAAAGAGTATTAGGTGGTGATGTAACGCTATAACTTGTGATGTAGTATTTAGAATAAATACATTACACTCATTCGGCTTATAATTATTTAGGTTGCATTCGGACCTTCACGTGACATTTCCACTCGTCGACTTACGTTATTTATTCATTCACTGAGGTGAGTTCATAGCCCATTTTTCATCTATTCGTTTTGCAAACTCTACGGGGTGAAATTACATGCTTGTTTTACTTTGGACACAAGTGTTTTTAAATTGTATGTTATCCAGATTGTTGCTTGAATATTATTGCCTAAGTTACCACATTGTCATTTAAGTCCCTACCAGATCATGAATCATTAATTGCTAATGTAGTCAGCACAAGTGTTATGGATAGATCTATCGGGATGACATCCCCACTGGTATTTCTGGTAACAAGATGATCATGGTGCATTTAAACATTTACAGGAGGAACTTGTAGGGCGTTTGGCCGACCAACCCTAACTTATTTTAAAGGCACTAAACAGTTAAGGTTTCGGTGTCATGAGCTTAGTGCAATAATACATGTTTTGGACTACTGAATTACGTTTCATAGTATACCATTTATTAATATCCTCGTTGGTCCACTCTATTACTGTAAACCTTTGAATTGCCTCAACCATTGTTGTTGACTTGTAGCATGTTTAATTTCAGGTCTTAAAGGTGTGGTTTCTGAAGGGGAAGCTGCTGGGGATATCAGAAGACGGTTATGTGTTTTCTTTAATACGATGCAACTCTTTAATTTTAAATTCCCTATGTCATCTTTTGAAACCGTGAAACTTTTGTGTAACAAATGTATGTTGAAGCTTTATGACGCTTTTAAGTATGTGGGACCGAATTTGAAAAAGCTTAATTATTTTATAATGCATCGAATGTACTTATTTAAAACGTCTCTTTGAAGTCGTTTCCTATATCTTGTTTGTTGTACTATGACGTGGCACCCCATTGTTACCATTCCGCTGCATACAGATTATGAGGGTGTTACCTTAACTCACCATGGCAGCACTAGTGCATCCATTTCTAAAGCCTCCATATGACCAAAAATTAACCCTCCATTCCACCAAAACAATTGTTTGTGGATTTAACTCATGATGACACTAAAACCCCATCACCCGAACACTCTCATCCCCTAGTGCTCCTAATGCACCTTCAAAAACACCATCAACCAAAGGTACTTCCTCATCCTCCATTGACTTACATATACCCAAATCAACAACATCATCATTTCCATAAACCAATGGTTACCTTTAAATCACCAACATCTCCTCCTCCATGAGTTCCTCTACACCTCTAACTAAGAAAATTAACCTCAATGGGCATCACTCTAACCTTTTCTCAATTACCCACTTGTGTCTAATTAATACTCATCACCTTCTCCGCCTATCTTTGGTTCTTTCATAACTTGGAACCTTTCTTGAGGCACATGGAGACTCATGTTTTTGTTGCATTCACAACCGTACTCTTATCTTTGGATTAAGAGATAAACTCTAATACATGTTTTCTTACATAAAACACATGCTCTTACAACCTCCACCACCCAATTCACCACCACCGCCATCACTTTTAGCAAACTAAATATACACCATGTTTAGCCATTTTTAAATAATTGTCAACCAAACCTTTTTGCAGCATATTATTTCTATTTAATGTATGCATTCTTGTGTGTTATACACAATTATTATGTTTAATGAATGGACTTTAGTCTTATGTTTTAATTATGCACTTAACCCTTTTGTTTTGATATATATATTTGTGGATTTTTTGTTTTACAAATTTCTTGACAATTGTCAAAACATTATCAACATTTTTTATAATTTTTCCTCTCTTTGCTCTATATGTTAGAAATATTAGTTTGTTGTTACTTCTAACTTGTTTTTGTAGCAAAGTTACCATAGCTCGATTCTTTGGTGCCCTCGAACGAGGGGGAGTACACATCAAGGGGGAGCATTTATTATGTCGGCTTTACTAACATTCATCGACGAGCTTTTGGATCCTACAATATAAGGGGGAGAAATATAAATAAAACTCACTAAATACTTGTTTAAAATGAAATTTTCATTTAATGAGTTTAGATTTTGTAATCATCAAAAAGGGGGAGATTGTTGATAGAAATAATGCCTAAAAACGTTATTAATATTTTTCGACCTCTCTATGTTTTGATAATCACAAAATGTAAAAAAATAAAATGTAAAATTAAACACAAACAATTAATTAGTAGTAAATTTTCATTTTTAAAATTTAATCACTTAAAGGTATGAATAAACATATGCTTAATGCATTTCATGATCAAAGGAATTTTTATTCAACCTCACATTTTTTATAAAAATATCACAAATATTTTTATATCTTTTACAAAAACATTTTTAGAAATGCTTTATTCAAATAAATATTTTGAATTCAATATTTCTACCTAAAAACAGCTAGAAATATTTCAGAAAACATCTCCCCCAGAAAAGACAAAAAAGGAAGCGTCTGGCCTGGGCGGCCCCTTAATTATAAGGGCGGTCCCCTTAATTATTAAGGGGACCGGCACCCTATTTAAGGGGACCGCCCAGACAAATTGTCAGACCAGTTTGCCTATAAATATTGGACTATTGCCTACTAATTTACTTACCTTTTGCACACACTTTCTTTCTGTTCTCAATCAGTTTATACTCTCCTTTCATTCCTTTAATCATTTAATCATAAAGCTTTGTTTCCAAGTGATCCAAGCTTATATCCTCAAGTGCCAGAAGAAGAAATACTTCTTATCATCAAGTCCTTAGTAGTGTATAGTATAGTTGGTATAGTTGTGTAGTTGTGTTAGATCTTGTAAATCATTTATGTATATTGTGAAGGATTGTGTTTAGTTGTTGATGTTCCATAAGAGATTTTGTTAGTGTGATCATTGTAGTATAGTAGATCGGGGTGATCTTAACATGTGTGTTAGAGTGGTTTGTGATCGTAGTAGTGTCTTGGTGAAATGAAGTTGTGAAGCGAAGATAAGTTGTAAAGTGTAGAGAAGTTGTGAAGTGAATCCAAGTAGTGATTTGTTGTGAAGTAGTGTGGTTTGTTGTGATAGATTGGTTCTATCTAGGATTAGAACTCGACATTTCGCTTAGTGTCAAAAATTGGTGTAAGCTAAGTTGTGTACGGTTTTCTCTGCCTACAGGGAGCTTGTTGACATAGTGAAGAAAAACTCTCGAGTCTTTGTGACTCGGGGGCGGAGTGGAGTAGGCGAAGAGTGTGTTCGTTACCAGAACCACTATAAATCCTGTGTTGTGGTTGATCTTTTCTAACACATATTCTTGTTCTTTTCTATTTAAAAACTTGTCATTCATTTACTTACTTGTATTGTTCATATTGTGTACATTGTGAATTCACATAAAGTCGAATCTAAGTTTTTATAAACAAACATAACTTTTAATTAAAAAGCGGTAAACTATTCAACCCCCCTTCTAGTAAAGTCCCTTCTTTTTTTCTTTCCCGCCCCTGTTTTTGTTTGGTTTTACTTTTGGAAACTTTTTTTTTGTTATTTTTTGCTTTTAACTAATAAACAATGTGATTTTTTTATTTTTATAAAACTGATGATCAACAAGATTTTTTTATAACAGAAAACACATGAACATTGTGAGAACAAAAAAAGTTCATCAAAAAGAAAACGATAAACAACATGATTGATGTGTCTTTGTGTGGTGTATATTTTATTGATTCAAGTTTTAAATTTATATTTTGCCGACTTAACCAAAAATAACACTTTAACGGGAAGTGTACCCGATCGGTAGTAGTTTCGTGGTAAGTAGGGTGTCGATCACTGAGAGCGAGGTTAAATCTATCAATTTAATTAATATCTTGGTTATCTAATCTATGTTAATTCTATTCTAATCCTATGTTAAACCTATGTCAGTCTAAATCCTAGTTCTAATGGGAAAAGGGGGTTTTCAGCCTGAGAGACTGGCACGGTTTGGTCGGTGACTACAATCAATTCAAGACACTGTTACCCACGCAAGCTAATAGACAAAAGATAAAAGAGCGGTCGAACCTTATATAAGAAAACTGTATTAACCATTATTAATCCGATTAGAACGTTGGTTTGTTTATTAAGTGCAATGATTTCTTCTCTCGAGGTGGCATATCATTCTTAAGACTTAGGCGTTACATCATCCTAAGACCTAGACACATTAATTCTGTCACAATTAAAGCATCCGCATAAAGCATCCTTATTTGCTGATTATAATCTATCTTAGGGATTAAAGCAATGGTGATCTTGTTAAACCCTAGCTCATAGAGACTTTACCCACTTACCGCTTAATGGCAATCTATACACTAGTAGTCCACTTGTCCAACTATCCAATGGAATCAGAACGTTATTTGTTGAATTATCTAGGTCACCTGCTAGTCAACACGATCAATAAACCATTGGCAATATCCAATTAACTAGTTAAGCCCGAAGCGTATCCTAGACACAGACTTAGAAGGACAATATTTGTGTAACTATTATTCTAGGTGTATAAATTACTATATGGAGAGCTATCCCGGACTCTAGATCCGCTTGGTCCACTTAGCTAGATCCAGTTGAATGATAGGTCGCATACAAAAGCGCGTAAACAAGTATAAATTGATAAACATAAACAAGCATACAACGATAAATCAAGAAATCGATATAAACAAATACCAAACATTTAGATCTTCATAATAATGGCTAATACCCGAAGGTATTAGCCTTCAAACGTCATAATAAATACAAGAGTAATAATTTAGCCAAGGTAAACTAACCGAGTTAACGAATGATACCAAAAACTAAATGATTACAAAAGTATGGAATTACACGATGTCTCCTATGGAATTGAATACGTTGCTCGACCTCTTCTGCTCTTTTTCTCCTCTGAAAATCGACTTTTGTGGTTTAGGTATCGAGAATATGATTTAGCACACGTAAAACTCGTTTTTGAGTTTTCTATTTATAAGGTCTGGAAGTCGGTTGGATACGGCGTATCCATGTATTGGATACGGCGTATTGGAGATTTCTTGGAGTAGGGACCACATTTGATATCTTCCATAATATCATATTGATTCCATATCTTGAATACGGCGTATTGAGTCCTCTGGATACGGCGTATTGATCTTTAAAAATCAATTACAAATACATTTCCAATACATAACTCATTTCCAAATTCATACTCAATTTACACTCTTTTACCAATTTAAACAATTTGGTGCGCAAGGGCCCACTTTGGTGCGCTATTTCTAAGTTTTGTGCACCAAATCATTAATAATTATTAAATTCTTCACCCATACCCCACTTACCCATCTACCTCTTCATACTTTATTATCATCTCTTCCACTTCAATTACTTTCATACTTTTTTTACCATACGAAATAATCCAAGCATTTCACTTGTACTATAAAAGTGAAATTTGATTTGTTGCTTTCATGATTTGGTGCGTTATTTTAGTGTGGGGTTAAGTATGTTGCACTAATTAGTTGTGGTTTGGTCTCCGGTTAAGAAGTATTTTGTTGGTCTCTTTTTGTTATTCAAAGTATGGCTCAAGATCAAGCTCATTTACCGGTATAAAATCTTTGTTTTTTACCATTTATGTTTTATTTATATAAATTTCTTTGTGTTTATATATTGATTCGTTGAACTTTAAGCACATTTATAACCAATGCGTTTTTGTTAGTATATTTTGTAATGAACTTATAGGCTACATGTGCTATTTCAGTTGATTATCATTTGAATCCTACTAGATTTATTACATAGTTGGCAGTAGTTGCTACTGAATTGATTACTACTCGAAAATTGCCTAAGCTGGCAACACAACTTTTGCCACCCAAAAAAAAGATCTCAAGTTATTACGCAGGGGGCAATATTCGAGTATTTAGTCTTCAAACTATGCGCCTAAGTAATTGAAAGTGACTCTATAAAGGGACTACTAGTAAAGAAACGGAACCAAGATAAAATATTTGACCATGCTCATTCAAGAAAAATAAAATAATGGTGCGCTATATACATATTTTGCGCACCGAATAATACATAGCTACTTCTCATTGGTTTAGACATTAAATATGGTGCTCAAAAGCTTGTGTATATTATATTATATTATGGTGCGCTATTTAATTCTTTTGCGCACCACAATATGACGTGGCCAAATATCATTGGTTTTGAAATTAAATATGGTGCTCAAAAGTTTCTTATATATATTATTTTATTTATATTATAGTGCGCTGTTTACATCTTTTGCGCACCACAATATGACGTGGCCACATATCATTGGTTTAGAAATTAAATACGGTGCTCCAATACTTTATATTTACAAAATTTGGTGTGCTAGTTAGTAATTTGGTGCGCAAAATTTGTCGACAGCGCACCAAAAAGACCAAAATATCAAATACGATTTGAATACATCCTTTTACGTAAACACCCTTTAAAATACGTCCATTTATTTAATTTCCTCTTTCTTTATACATGAAAAGGTACTATATATACGGTTAAAAGAGGATAATACAATCAAAAAAGTGAGTGCCTAGGGGCTAGGACCAAGTTTTTAAAATAAATGCAAGGTCAATGTCATAAAATACCTACGAAGTTTCAAAATTGTCCCGACTTCATCAACGAACTAAATTTCGTCCTACCTACACCAACGAACTT
>BQNB010040439.1:0-30000 GCA_026074375.1 Tanacetum coccineum
CAAAGCCCAACAAAAGCCCACAATCCTTTTTTATAAAACATAAGGACCAAAAATGTAAATTTTAAAAACCTTGTTTTATAATTAAAAATGAAAAAATAAAGAAAAGGGGCCAAAAATGCCAAGTTTTAAAAGTTGTTTTATAAGAAAAATAGAAAAATAAAACACAAGGGCTGGTTTTGCAATTTGCTTAAACTTCCTTTACTTCTTTTTCTATTAAAACAGCAGGGACCATTATTGCCATTTCCAAAACCCTTTCTTTATTTCTTTTGTTATAAAACGGAGGGACTAATTGTGTCACTTTCCAAACATGTTTATAACTAAAAAAGGGCTTAAACGAAATGAAAAGAGAGCCAAAGTTGAGGGACCATCTTTGCCTCTTCCCCAAACATATCTTTTAAACCTGCTAACCATACTGTACCATACCCCGTACCCGCCAAAATCAAACCCACCCTTTCCCACAGTTTCAGCTCCAAACCACCTCTCAAGTACCTCTCCCAGCTCACCCCTCACCTTTCCCCACAACCCAATGACCCTATAACCCTTTCCCTGGCAAAATCACACAACCCGAAGTCAACATCCATGGCTGAAAATGAAGAGAAGCCCATGGAGGGCTAGGATTGCCTTGGATGCATTGTACACTCACAGCTAGCACAACCCAAGACCAAAGAGAAGGCTAAGACTTGTATAAAAGGAAAGAGAACAAGCCAAGAAAAAAAATCCCGTTTTTTACTTTTTTTTAGTGTAAAATTTCATTAAGTTTGTTTTAAGATTATTGTCTTCAGTTTATTTAAAGCTTTTGTTGTACTACTCTCAGTTTTTATTTAATTTAAAAGTGTTTGTGAGATTGCAATTGTCGAAATTTGAATTATAATTCAAGTTGTTTAAACCTGTTTAATTTGGTTAAATATGTGTTGAAAGTTATTAAAATTAACCTATAAACAATTATCTGTGCCCCCTTTTACCAAAATTCAGTTAAAACACCTTTTTTATAAAATAAGGGAGTGTTTGGATAAAGTCTCAAAATGGGTCATATGGGAAATGGCATGGGTCAAGTTCACTCAGCCAACTTTGGCTGAGTGTGTAGGTTTAATTAAGCCATTTAAATCACCATCTTTAGTTTAAAAATAAGTTTTTAGGTTCCTTTTTGTATTCTTTCAAATTTGGAATAAGCAAAATTGTTCTTAAGTGCTCAAAGCTGTGTAGACAGCTTAAGCACACTTTGTTGTGCTTATTTGAGTTGTTACCAGCCATTTACCAAGCCCTTGTTGCTGCCCTTTTACTTTGACAACATTAGTCAAAAAGTTAGTGTGCATAAATTTTGAAAGTACCCAATTTCAAGCCCCATATTCAGCAGGTTTTAATCCATTTTATTAGTTCAAATTTTGAATATAAGCTTAATTACATTCCTTGTAAATCTGTTTGTGCTTTATTTTGGCTAAAAAGCTCATAAGAGCTTATTTGCATAAGCCCAAAAAGCCTTTCAGCTCACTGTTTGAGCTCCCCTGGTGCTGAGCACCATATTAAGCCCCCCCTTTTCTAGCTTATTTAATATTAAGCTGTAGGTTTTTATGGCTTTTTAGTATAACTTATAGGTAGGCCTCTTAGGATTAGCATGCTTAAAGAATTTAGTTAGTTAGCTAAAGTTATAGGCTTAAATGTTTTCCCTTTTTTTTCTGTTTTCTTTTAAATTGTTAATATAGCTTAAGTACCCCCCAGCTTATTTTAGGGCTTATTCTAGATAACTTAGCTTATTTAGGACTCCCCTCTCCCTATTTATCTGTCCCCCTAGTTTCTAGCTTATTTGTTGGCTTAAATCCCAAAAAGCCAAGAAAAATAAGCTCATAAGCTTATTAAGTTCTGCAGCCCCATTAAGCCAATTTTTCCTAGCTTATTTAGTTAATCTCTATCTAGCATATGCACCTTTTATGAAAAATCTCTCCTCAAAGCCCCTCAATAAGTATTCCTGTTTGAACTTTTAGCTAATAAACATTCTTGGACCCACCTTGCATCGGGGTCCATTCTCAGGGACCATTTAAGTATATTCTTATTTTTAATGTAACATTGTTTGAAAGCCTTAGGTTAGTTTTCTCATTACTCTTTTAGTGCCTTATCCATTTCAACTGTTTGTCCCCAAAGTTAACTTTAGTTAGTTTATATAATTTAATTATATAAATAGGTTAATTTTAATTAGTTTAATTACTTTTTATTTAAACAGAAAATTGGGCATTTTATATTTTTAGAATTGTTAACTTTTTCTTGTTATTTAAATTTTATTTTTTCAGAATTTTATAACCTTTTATTTTTTGTCATTTCTATTTTCTTAGTTTTAAAATTAGTTATAATCTTTAAAAATTTAATAAAAATCCAAAAATTAATAAAAAAATAATTTTCTTTTTATAAAATTTTCTTTTGTCATTTAGTGTCAATGGAAAAATAAAACATTAGTATAACGCTTAATTTATCTAAATTCAATAGACCCGTTTTTACCGGTGCGTTTTACGTTTCTTTTCGTTTACATCAAACGACCTCCGTTTTTAGTTCTAGTTTTCTTATTTTTTTCAAATTAAGTAATTTAGGCATTATTTTGACTTTAATTTAATTTAGCATTTTAAAATTTTCTTAATTTTTTAATAATATAGGGTTTCCCGATACCTGATTCTGTTCCCCGTATTTTAGTATAGATTTAATTTTAGGATTTCCCTATAACTAATTTTGTTTCCCGTAGTTTTTAAGATCCCCATTTCCTTTGCTTGTTTTCCCGTATATTAAATTAGGTTTTATTTAATTATTCTCTCTATCTTGTAATTATATCAGTGTTCCATCATAATTCTCCATCATTCAATTTCTCAATACAAAACTAGGATTTCTTTCAATTGCAAGCCATCGTTGGGACATACGACCCGGGAATATCTCTTCCCGAATCTTTTTATATTGATTCTTAATATTTTAATGCGACTTTTGTAGATTTTGACCTTTTTTGCCTTGGTCCAAGGGCATTTGGTTGGAAACATGCAGTTGTATTTTTATATTTTAAGTGTATACTATTTGACGAATCAATTTTTGGCGCCGTTGCCGGGGAGGCATTTGCTACGATTGTTATCCGACTTTGATCTGAACTTGTCTTATTGTTAATATATCATATTAAAAAAAAAAAAAAAAAAAAAAAAAAACACAAAAATATTTTTATTTTATTTTTATTAGTACATATCATATAAAAAAAAAAAAAAAAAAAAAAAAAAAAAAAAAAAATTGTCCATAAAAAATTAAAATTCACTAATTGGTAAAATACCAAAATATAATATTCTCCACTGAGGTATTATCATAATAAGTTCCGGTGAACTATTGAGTTCCCAACTCGAACAAAAGATTTAAAACTTGCCTTCTGTGTCACTTACGATATACGGCTCACCTCATTCTGATTAACAAACTATAAAGTGGGTATAAGGAGGGTTGTTCCTAGGAACTACGACCCGAAAGGAGAAATAAGCTTCGCGCTATTCCTACTCCTCCGCTCACCTGTGCGTTTTTCATTCTGAGAGCTACCGTGAAGTAAGATTGATTATCAGGTTTAAGTTGTCTATCTGATTTTGTCCAATTGTGAAATATGTTGTTAATAAATTCGAAAAAACCAAAAATAATCTTCTTTTTCTTCGTATCAGTTAATTCTTTCCTTATCCCTCTATCTATTTAATTCTTATGACATCATTCGATTGTCGCCTTAAAGCGATTAAAGCATGTTCGGCTTGTGGAAATTTGCACACTTCAGCCTTTTGTTGTTCAAAAGAGAAACTCAAAAACAAGATTCTTGTTCCAATGCCCGAATCGTCTCAACAACACATTAAGATTGAAAGAATTTGTTTCGATTGTGGAGACCTGTTGCATGGTCTTAATTGTCTAGAATGTGACCTGACACGAAAGATATTGGAGAAAGCTTTTCAAAAGTTTCAAAATACTTCCAAGTCATCCAATGACAATTCCAACGTTGTTAATGCTCCTCGAGAGCCATTCGTTGTCAAACAAGACCCCAGTGTCAATTCCTCACAAAAATCTCCACTAATCGACCAAAAGTGTTGTTACGAGTGTGGTGATTCGTTAGATGGCATCTTTTGTCAACGATGCACTTGTAAGTCTTGTGGGAAAGGTGCTCATATTGGTTATAATTGTCCACCGAAAACTCCGATTATCTCTAATCCGGAACCAACCAAACAAACTGTTGATAAGATCCCACAAGCTCGAAAAAGTGTGCAAATACCAAAAATTTTTGGTCAATGCCAAAAATGTGGTTGCAATGAATATGATGGAGTTTGTTTTTATTGTAAGATTCGGAGTGAAACACCAAATGTTTTAACTCCGTACTCATCTAATAACACTCCCGATTATTCAAACCCATCTCCACAACCCCCGACTCATTCTTATGAGAATTTTGGAAACAATGTTCATTATGGTTACGATTGTTCACCCCAAGTTCCGTTTATCCAATCGGAACTGTGTTACAATCAAGACTTTAATTTCTCACAAAATCCTCAAAGTCTTCAACAACAATTCCTTTGTTGTAACTATTGTGGAGGTCCTCATGAGACTTTTCAGTGTCAACAAATGAATGAAGACTATTATCATGAGCAAAATCCTTGCTATGATTCTAATTCTTTCGGTTTTGACCAATTTCAACCTCCGCAATATACCGTCTATCATCAGATCTTAAATTCTCAAAATGAGTTTTTCAATTCTCAAAATGAGCAATTCAATTCTGGATTTGAGCATCTAAATACTCAAATGACAACCTTGCATGATTTGATTGCTCAAGCTATGCAAAAGAAAGAAGAAGAGAAGCGAATTGCAGAAGAGCAAGCGGCTAAAGAGCGCTATTGGAAGATTCCCATTTGTGATGATGATGATGACAATGACTATACCATTGCAATCACACCCGTTTTATCAACCGAGGAGCCCGTAAACTCTCTAATTATGGAGAATGAGCATCTTGACACAATTTCGGCAACGGAATCGGACGAATTCATAAAGTCTAGTGTTGAAATCCTTGTCCCAATCCCAAGTGAGTCCAAAGGTGTTCCCAAAGTGTGTGATGTGCCTTTTCATGACAATTCTCCGCCTCTTGACATTTCAAAAGATCAATCTGAGGATTTCTCTGATTCTAACGTTGATTCTACTTCGACTGATGAAGATTCCTTCTCTAGTAACGATGTCGAGTATGTTGAGGCATCACCTCCCAATTCTGAGCCAGTTAGCTCGAAGGTGATGGAGATTGTTATTCCAGAAGTTGGAAGGATTGAGGATGACATTCTTTTAATCAAAGACGATACCCTTCGTGAAAAATTGTTGAATGTCAATCGTCTTGTTGCTAAAATCGAAGCATTAAAAGATAATCCCGTTCCATCTTCCGTTGTTGTGACCAAGTCTACCTCCACATTTCCTAACCTTCTCTTGGAGGAGACTAACACCTTTGATAATTCTTTGCCCGAATCGGAAACTTTCTGCTTTAATTTGGAAGAGCCTAGTAGTGGCAGTCCCACTACTCCTTCAGATTTATCTCTTCCAGATTATAAAGCTTTCTACATTGATAACGATCATTTTAAAGAGAAGAGTAGTGGCAGTACCACTACTCATGTTGATTTTTCTCAATATGATTCGTTTATCTTTGATCTTTCGAATGATCAGTTTCCTCCTGCCGATAGGAGTGATTTTTATCATGAGGAGTTCGCCGATGAGGTTGTCAAAAATCTTGGTTGCAGAGATGCGCAAGTCGTCGTCTATTTCGTTAATTACCACTAATGCAGATTTCAAGTTTAAGGTTTTGATTCTACTTGTGGGCTTTATTGCGATGATCCCTATTTTAGGACGATATGGAGTAAATATGAATAATGTTCCTTTTCAGTGTATTTTCTAAGGCTGGATGGGTTATTTGTTTAAAGGTGCGCGGTTATGTATTCCTCTTTGTTCTTTATGTGAAGCTATTATTTTAGAGGGTCATGCTGGTGGATTAGCGGGTTACTTTGGGCGTGATAAGACACTGGCAGTACTAACTCCATTAGTACTGTTAGTTATACCTTGGCAGTATTAACTCTTGATGAAGATTTATTCCCAACATACATGCCACATTACCAAAACTCATAGTAGTAATGCAGGTTTATATACTCCTTTGTCTGTTCCTGTTGCTCCATGGGAAGATGTCAGTTTGGATTTTGTTTTAGGTTTGCCTTGTACTCAGCAAGCTAAAGATTCTATTATGGTAGTTGTTGATTGATTTTCAAAGATGGATCATTTTGTACCTTGTTCGAAAATGTTTGATGCTAGTCAAGTAGCGAGGTTGTATTTTGCAAAAATTGTGAAGTTGCATGGTGTTCCTAATACTCTTACTTCTGATCGAGATGTCAAGTTTGTGAGTCATTTATGGCGTACTTTGTGGACTCGTTTAGGGTTTAAGTTACAGTTCAGTAGTTCCCATCTTCCCCAAACTGATGGGTAGACTAAAGTTGTCATTGAGATCTTAGGAAATCTTTTGCGCAGTTTAATTGGGGACAATGCCAAACAGTGGGATCTTATTCTTCCACAAGCTGAATTTTCCTATAACAGGTTGGTTAATCGCACCACAAGTAAGAGTCCTTTTGAAGTTGTGTATGAACGAAATCCGATTACTCTCCTGGATTTGGTCCTTGTTCCAAAGGTGGGTCAGTTTAGTGAGGAAGGGGCTGACTAGTCTGAGTAGATTAAAGAGTTGCATCGGTCGATTCAAGAATAAATTATTCGGCATAATAAACAATACAAGGAACATGCGGATAAGCGTCGTAAACAGGTTTTGCATCGGGAGGGTGATCTAGTTTGGATTCATCTACGTAAGGAGCGTTTTCCGGCAGGACGTTTTAGGAAGTTGAAACCGCGAGGAGATGGTCCTTTTGGTGTTCTTAAAAAGATCAACGACAACGCGTACAAGATCGAGCTTCCTGGTCATTGTAATGTTTTTGCCACTTTTAATGTTGCAGATTTGTCGCCATAGAAAGGAGATAGTGATGATGAGTGATTCATTAGAACCAACACACATAAAAATAAAATATATAATATGATGGAAAATTATCAAATTACCCTTGAGGACAAAGGTAAAAAGGAAAATCTTCAAATATATATATATAATATAATACGTATATTATCCGGGAAGTATGATTCCCGGTTCGTTATTCCCCAACGATTTGTGAAATTGAAACCACGTTTGTTGTTCGGACAATGATTTGAATTGAAAACAAATATTGATTTGATTATCTACTTCTACAAATTATAATAAGCAAATAATAACAATTAAGCACGAAAACAAATAACAAGAAAT
Source organism: Tanacetum coccineum (assembly GCA_026074375.1). Classification (NCBI taxonomy): domain Eukaryota; kingdom Viridiplantae; phylum Streptophyta; class Magnoliopsida; order Asterales; family Asteraceae; genus Tanacetum; species Tanacetum coccineum. The sequence goes on from BQNB010040439.1 coordinate 7,334, forward strand.
CAAACTTTATCTAAAAACGCAAAACGGGAACCCTAAACGGCAATTAAAAACCCTAAATTTCTAAAATTAAACCTAAATTGTATTTTTCTTTTTAAATGGACTCTATTTGACTAAAAACTAAGTTTAAAGAAAACTAGAACAAAAACGGAGCTAAACTAATTTTCCTACGAAAGCAAAACTAATTTTCCTATAAACTTTATGATAAAAGAAAATTTTCTAAAAAAAGATTTATATTTTTTTGATTATTTTTCTATTTTTTATGATTTTTTAAAGTTTTTAAAGAAAATAAAAGTTTAAAAATACTAAACTAATTGTAAAAATTCTAGAAAAAATACAAAAAATAGCTTATACTAATTAGATCCTAGGAAAAATAAGCTTGATGTCACAGCTTAACGAATAAGCCACGAAATAAGCTTAAACAACTTATAAGCTTAAAATGGAAAAACGTGTATAAGAATTAAATTGTGTAGATGTATAATGAAAAAGACCCCAGGGCGCAGTGGTAGTGAGTGTGTGTTGTGCTGTTATAAAAGGTTGAGGCTGTTGAGGTCGGGGGTTCGAGCCTTGCTCACCCCCAATTTTCACCTTCCCTTTTTTTTTATTTTTAAAAAACTTATAAAAGCAAAGTTTTAGAAAAGCTAAAAATAGGCACTTTTAATAAAAGAATTTTTTTATGAAAAGCCCTAAATAAGCTGTTAAACAGCTTATAACTCTGATAGAAACACTTAACTCATATTTTTGGTTTTTATAGAAAACTAAATAAGCTAGTAGACTAAAATAAGCTAAAGTTAAGACTAATTAAGCTATAATAGGCTAATCCTAAGCTAATGAGCTAAACAGAACTTAAAAATAAGCAAGTAATAAGCTAAAAGACTAAATAAGCTGTTTTAAAAACTTAGAAACCAAATAGTCCCTATAGGGATCTTTGAGCTTATTTTAAGATAAGCTCTTGGATCCTTGTGGGGAAATGACTTTTTGGAGCTTATTCTACAACTAATAAGCTTTCAAAAACAGCTTCTGAAAATGATTTTTGAACAAATTAGCTTAATGAAAAAGCACTATGAAAACAGACTTAAGACTTTGAATCATGCTGAGTTTTACTTTGAAAAATGAAAAAAAAGAAAAAAACAATTTTACAGCTTAAAAACAGATGATAAAATAAGCTAGAATTTAAAAACTAATTGTAAACTTGTGAAATATAACCTAAAATCAACTTATAATCTGAAAATCAAAAGCTAAATGCTATTTTTACCTACTGAAAATGGTGCTAGAAATTGGATCTTTAAGCTTATTTTTAGATAAGCTCTTGGATCCTTGTGGGGAAATAGCTTATTAAAGCTTATACTATAACTAAATAGCTACTCTAATCTACTTTTGAAAACTAAGTGCTTAATGAAAAGGCTAAATGAAATTAGCCTTGAAACCTACAACTTACAGAATTGGTTTTTGGATTTCAAATAGACAAATTGCTTAATTGAAAGCTAAAAACAGATTACCTAATAAGCTTATTAAGCTCAAATAAGTTCAAAAATACTTAAACTACCTTATAATATACATGTGCAAGAAATTTAAAAAGCTAAAAGTTATTTTAACTAGCTGAAAATTTAGATTAAAAATAACTTATTGCAGTTTAAAGCCGTTGATGCATTTGACCACTTAAAAGACTTGAACCAAATATTTCTCAAGTGCAGGCCTAGAAACTTGCTTTGACACTTATAATTCATAAAACTAAAAGCAAATAAAATTATCACAACTACTTGAAGCAATTTCAAGACATAAAGATGCAAAGAAACCTTAGCATTTCTTTGAACTTATATCAATCTATCCTATGAAAACTTTAATTCAACCCTAACAACTATATAAAAATCCTACACTTATGGATCCTGCAAAATGAACCTCAAATTCAAATTAAGAAACCAAAATACACACAAGCATACTAACCTCACATTTCAGAACTACTTTGCCAAACCGTCCATTGACATACTCAATACCATGTTTAAGCTTATGAAAAATTGAAATTAAGTAAGAGCTTAAAACCTAAAATACCAATAACAATTCGCCTTATGACAAATCTAATGAACCATATGAATAAGCACATAAGCCAGAAACAAAGAACTAAGATTTAAGCTACTTAATTTTAGATTTTTAATGATCTTTTAAACAAAATATGAAACCTAGAGATCTACACTACAAATGCTGAAAACAATGATCAAACATGGATTAGTAAGCACAATGAGACAAGAATAAATCACAAATAAGCTAGCAAAATACGAGCAGAATAAAGTCAAATCAGACTAGTGAATTTAAAGGACCAAAAAAGGATAAGTGAAGACTTACGCAAAGACCTTCGCTAAACAAGGCAATAAAAGGGCTCATACTTGAGCTGTCTCACAACTCTGACTTATTAAGAATAATCCAGTAAAAGTCCTTATGAGCTCTTCCATGGTTAAGCTCATCTTCCCAAAAGATGCAAAATCCAAAACCAAGAGGTATTAAGCTGAATTTTAGATTTAAAGTATAGATTAAGAAGATTTATTTAATTACGCTCAATTAGAACTTTAGAAGACTCTAAGAGCTTATTAAATAGCTTGAAAGTAGCTAAATGTACCATCAAAAGCTTATTAAACAAAGTTTTAGGTGAATTTGAGAAATGCAAATACGAATTCTATTAATGAAAAAGTTAAGTACAATTCTTGAAAAGGAAATTACATTTAAGAAGACATTAAGCTAAAACATTTTAAATGAAAATTACAAAAGCTAATTTTAACATGCTAATTTATAAGCTACTCCTAGATAGATCTTGTGAGTGAGTCCTTGCTCGTATTTATACTGCCTGGGAGAAGCTTCTAGGCCCCTTTATCTGTTAGAAGCTCCAATCAATCCCTCCCTTTCATTCTTCTCAATCATTAGATGCTCTCTCTCCATCGTTGGATTAGATTTTGATCACACGGATTGCCAACGTGGCAATCCGTGTGTCACGGCCTGTTGCTGACTTACTTTTCCATACGTTTTAGGTAGCAAATACCCTCTTGATAGGTGATGTTTTCATCATTTGCCTTTGTCATTCCCTTTGGGTATTTCGCCAATGAGAGCGTTTGGTGATAGTAAATACTCTGCCATGTCATCTATACATCAATGTAATTGTTCGTTCCAGGTGGGAGTCAATTGCATTTTGCCCTTTGTTTTAAGCTGGAGGTAAAACGTGGAGAGACCGTGAATATGGTAACAAATCTTCGCGCGTAAAACTTATAAAAATAGGGGGTTTTGACTTTCTTTGACCCGGGGTTATAACTCTGGGCTTATAAAGGATTTTGGGCCGGGTGTTGGTTATAAAAAGGAAATGGGCCATGGTTTGTTTCGGGCTTGGGCTTGGTTATAAAAGGGTTAACGGGTGTTAACTCTTTATAAATTAAAGAGATTTTTTTTTTAATTTTTAATACAACACCGTTAGTGTTAGGGATTATTATTACCAATTTTGGTTTTCTTTGAGGGACTGATTTGGGAAATTTGGGTTTTTGTCATTTAGTGGTTGACTTTGTTTGACCAAGTTTTGACTTTTGTTGACCTTTGATAGCATTCCGACCGGCTCTTGTATTCTCTTTTCCTTTCCCGTGTCCGTGATTGTCCGGTTTTGACCGTTTTCTTGCAATATCCGTACCTACACAATCACAAGACAAAACGAATAATATTCAAGTAATTAAAGCACAATTTGTCTTTTTAGGGCCCTTTTTGATATAAAATGGAAATGTAGCTTTTCCACACATATAAAATCCCCAAACTAAGCGATTGCGTGTCCTCACGCAATATTATATGCACCATAACCAAATACCTAAAAACTTCCTCAAACTAAATCTTTGAAAAAGTAGAAAGACTTTTGTGTTGGGAGAGTTAAAAATCACAAAGTTATAAAACACCACAACTTTCCCATTTTCATAAAACGTTCTCTTTTTTAAATAACCTAATAATGTTTCTACATTCTTATCTCCATAACTATTAGGGAATCATAGAACAAGAATGCTTTCGTCCTATAATGCCCCAAAAAGATAAATTCGATTCAACGTCCCCGGAAACTGGACTTATTTCAACTTACTCCAAACCAAGCAATAAAATGAAAGTCACAGCTAAATATCAAAAAGAAGCCAACACAACTCATATTGGCAACCTTGTGAAACTTTTCACATCCCTACCTTTATTATATCTTAAGTAGAGTGTGCTATTTTGAATTTCAACCATGGATCAACATTTTGCAACATACTATGCTTCACGTTCTACTTAAGAATAATGAGTTTGAAGGCGAGATCATCCCATGTAGCGACTTTCATCTCGGCACATCCCAACCTTGCGGCTAAGTGACCAGGCTTTTGACACCCCACAAAGACTAGTATCGGGACTCACGGACCTTAGGTTTCAAAAACTCTTAGGTTTCCCATATATTCACAGCTTATAAAATAGAATAGTCAAGTGCACAAGAGCAATTTGAATTTAACAAAAAGAAATCAATTTATTAATTCAAACTTAATTATTAGACATTTATGCAATTGTAACCCTCGACCTTTTAGAAGGCTGCAACATCGGTTTTTAGCCGGCAAATATGCAAACAAACGTTATCAGTCACGGATCTTTTATACTTACAATGGGCTTTCTTTAGAAGGCTATCCACATCTGTTGTACAGCCGGCAAGAGGTATGTAAACTTTATCAGCCCACGGCTTTTATACTATAAATTCTATTTTTTTATTTCATTCATCATCAATTTTCTTTATTAGAGAGAATAACTTCTTTTTGAAAAATTCAAGTATAAATATGAACCTAAGACTAAATATTTTTTCTATAATATTACATAAAAATTGTTGCTTTAAGTTTAATCTCAAAAACGATCAACGTATATCATTAATCCGAGTTAGAAAGCTTATGGGAGAACAAGCAACAAGTTACATACATGAGCATCTTAAGATTTCCAACTAACTCCTGTTTAGCATCCAACTCATACTTAACTCTATATCATTTTTCGTTCTTGCCCCCGGCGAATTTTCGCGAAACGCTTAACCCTAAAAGTTAAGGAACCAGCTAGAGCTCAACAAACCAACGCGTGATCGGTCCAAATTAACACTTATTCTACCCAGCAAGAAAGTCAAAATTGTGACAAAAACACTTATTTTATTTTTGAAAATTTTAAATTTTTTTCATATTTTTGAAAATTTTGGTGGGAAAAACGGGTACGTAAGACATAGGGTAAAAGTAGGTAAGATCATATCGAAGTGATATCCTACCCCCCATAGCGTAAAATCAACATTGTCCTCAAAGATTTCCTATCCTAAAACTAAAAAACTCCTATACTAGAACTCAAAAAAGGTCGAATGCATAACTCAAACCATGAAAAAGTATCACAACTAATAAGCCGTTTATAAAGTTGCTAATGATAAATGGTTAGTCGATAAATAATCTTAGGATATCGGATTTTCCTTCCCAAACTAATGGCAAACAAGGGCTAGGAAACGCGAGTGGACCGGAACAAAACACCGAACCACAGAGTCTATTAGAAAATTTTGGGTCATCCTGCAAACAATCACAAGAACAAAACAATAAACACAATATCGGAAGAGTACAAGCCTTCCACACAACAACATTAGAAAATAGAAAGAAAATTGAAATGGATAACCAATAGGTGCCTCCTACGAACGCTTTGTTTTTGGTACCAAGTCACATAGATTGACTCGAAATAAAAGTGGCCTGAATTGTCATTCGTCCTTAGGGAAAGGGCTGAGCATCCGGGACAACATGGTATGTGTCCCCACCTATAGTAGTGTCTTAAGTCAGCTGGCAAATTAACTTTGAATTTGTGATACCTTCGGAAATGAGATAATTTTGCAGTGCCATATGAAAAACTTCTGTTCGGTTAAAGGTGTAAAGGCCGGACCATCGGGTATTTAAGTTCTGAAGAATACTTAAGACGAAGAAATAAAAGCAAGACTTAGGATCACCAACCTTGAAAATTGCGGTTTTTTGATCCTTTGGTCGCGAAGCTTCTTCGTCCTCAATCCTTATAAAAATCCAAAAATTCTCATGCTTTGATCACGAAGATCATTAAGTTCATTAAGTAGTCATCGCTTACGTTGATCGCCGGCAAGGATTTTAAGAATCAAAATTAGCATGTATCTTAAATGTCCAATACAGCTCTATGCTCTAGTTTGAATAGTCAGAATGACACGACATTTCCATACACGTAGGCTTGTATAAGGGTATAACCAATTGGGTGTCTTATAAGCTGTACAGAATGCCCATAAAGCGTCATCAGCTAACGGGACCATGAGGTACGATTTCTCCAACCCGACCTTGTCTAAAAAATACAATTTTCCCAATTCGACAGCCTCGACTTTACCCGACTCTTTGAGGGTGTTAAAGCGGTAGCAAGACGTGATAGTGACCCCATACATAGACATTACTATAGTAGCAAATGATTGTCATCACAGACATGGGGTCCCACGATCGCTTATAATAGCTCTTAGTGTACCGAATCGGGCAAAAAGAGATTTCAAAAACTTAACTACAACTCTAGCATTGTTAGTGGGGAGCGCCTTGGCTTCAACCCATTTGGATAGGTAATCAATAGCTACGAGTAGTACTTTATTTTCCTCTAGATGACGGAAAGGTCTCCCATAAAAACAATGCCTCCATACATCAAAGATTTTTCAACACATTTTGATGGAATTTGTGGCATCTCATCACGTTTGAAATTTTTCCCTTTGACGCTCTAGCGCATGAGTCACAGTTTTTTGACTAACTTATAGCATCTTTGTAGATTGTGCTCAATAAAATCCTGAGTCAAAAACCTTATTGGCGTGTAGTTGGCACCGTAATGTGCCCCCGGTGGGGATCCTATCATATGGCAAGCTGTGAGGATGTCTGACAGCTTCTTGCTAAAGACACATCGCTCAGGATCACTGATCCGCACAGGTTTTTGAATCTAGAAAAAAGGGTCGTCCCAAAAATCATGTTTTAACACTTGAAAAATTTGAATATTCTGTGGAGTCTTGACATTCACTATTGAGCAATTGATAAATTCCCCGCGTTGGTAATTTGCATAATCGGCAAACCACGAGGTACTTTAGGGGTTCACGCACGAGAAGTCACCAAATTAATCTGTTTCGTTTATTTCACTTTGTATCGAGAACATTTTCATACGGGTTTTCTAGTCGGGAAAGATGATCGGGCCGTGTGTTTTTCTCGCTACCCTTCGTATCAATTACTTAAAAATCGCATTCGTGAAGAGTAGAACCCATCTTAGCAATCTTGCTTTGGGCATCTTCAGATTAAAAAGTACTATAAGGGCGAAATAGGGTCCGTAATACACTATGCTTTATTCAGCAGATGAGGTATGACCCGAAATTTTTCAAGCGTTACACCACAGCTAACATTCTCCTTTTACGTTGTGGTGTAGTTTATTCCGCCTCGGATTATTGTTTTGCTTTCATAATGTATAGGCCTAAAGTGTTTCTCAATTCGTTGCCCCAGAACCGCACCTATGGCATAGTCGCTATGCAACAACACAAAAGCTCAAAGGTCTGATCCAGATTGGTGCAATCAGAATTGGAGCTTTAGATTATAATTTCTTTTTTACAGTCTTGAAAAGCTTGAATGCATTCTCGAGAAAATGAAAGCAGTGATTTTCCTCAAGAGATGAGACATGGTCGAGAAATTTTTGTAAAAGTACTTTGATGGAATCTACGGTATAATCAACCACATAGTCGAGAAAACTCCTAACCCCCTTGACGGTAGTTGGTGTAGGTTAAATTTAGCATGACGTCTATTTTGCTTTGTCGACTCTATTTTCCTTTCTTTGAAATTTTTGTGTCCAAGTACGATGCTTCTTTCACATAGAAATGGCTTATTTTCCTAGATTTTAGGAGCCAAATTAGTGTCTTCACGTGCTGTTTAAGCATCTTTGCCTAAATGGAAAGTCACGTTGAGAAAGAATTTTTTGAAAACTGAAAAGTCTTTCCAAAAACTGAAAAGTCATCCATGAAAACTTCCATTGTCTTTTCAATCATATCATGGAAAATAGCCATCATACACCCGTGCCGGGTGCATTGCACAAGCCGAAAGGCATACGACGGTAGGCAAATGTTCCATATGGACAAGTGAATGTTGTTTTTTCTTGATCTTTTGGGTCGATTGGAATTTGAAAGTATCCAGAAAAACCATCGAGGAAACAATAGAATTCATTTCCTGCTAGTCTTTCAAGCATCTGATCCATGAAGGGGAGAGGAAAGTGATCTTTTCGGGTAGCTTCATTAAACTTGCGATAATCAATACAAACTCTCCATCCCGTTACAAGTCTAGTTGGTACTAACTCATTTTCATCATTGGTCACTACGGTCATCCCTCCTTTCTTTGGCACACAGTGCACTAGGCTCACCCAAGGACTATCCGAGATTGGGTAGATTAATCCAGCGTTAAGAAGTTTTTCAACCTCTTTCTTAATGACATCATGGATCTTTAAATTAACCCTTCTCTGATGTTGGATCGCTGGTTCATAGTCCTCTTCTATTAGAATTTTATGAGAACAAAATTTCGGGTTAATATCCTTAATGTCGAAAAGTTTCCAAGCGATGGATCGCTTTCGGGACTTAAGAACCTTTATGAGAGCGGTCTTTTCATCGACACTCAAATCTTTGGCAATTATGACCGGCAACTTGTTGTTGTCTTCCAAAAATGCATATTCGAGATGAGGTGGTAAGTCCTTAAGTTCGACCTCGGGAGGTTCATCAATTGAAGATTTGGCAGTTTTGGCTTCACATAGTTTAAGTTCCTTTCTGATTTCTGGCAAATAATTTCCTTGGTTCGGAGGTGGTGAAGGATCACTATTAAGGAGTGCTTCGAGAATAAGAATGTCCCCTTCTGGGTCATAATAGGATTCATCAACTTCCGGTAAAGTTGGATCGTCGGCTAGAGCAAGAAAAGCATCAGCTTCTTCTAGAAGTAGAAAATCACTATCCCCGAAAGGAGTGAGAGTCGGAGAAGAATTTGAAACTATCGGGTCATATCCGGGAGTGGGATTGCCACTCGCAATCATGTCTGAAAATCCTAGAACTTCCTAAGAATACTCCTCACAAGCTAATTCAACAACGTCGATTCGATTCGCCGTCATATCATTATAATTAACTGAGTATCTCGAAGTTTGATCAAGATTGTACGTAATGGCCTCATTGTCCACTCGAAGGGTTAATTCACCTTCGTACACGTCTATCAAAGCACGACTGGTCTTAAGAAAACACCTCCCGAGAATTAGAGGTACTCGAGGGTCTGGTTCAAAATCTACGACCACGAAGTCGGCTAGAAACTAGAATACACCAACTTTAACGTTGACATCTTTAGCAATACCAATCGGTCGGGAGATCGAACGGTCCGCTAGTTCTAGTGTCATGTGTAACACCCCCAAAAAAGTGTCGCAGCGGAAATATGTCAGGGAGCGTTACTTCATAATACAACAGCACAAGATACAAGAGGCATAGTTCGTCCACTAGATACTCAGAGTCCAAGGCTAAGTACAACATCCATCCTGGGAAAATTGTACATGGAATAAGGAATCTGCCAGGGGTCACCAAGTTTTACTGGTAACTTGTTAAGTATGCACCGCCGAACAATGTTTCGTTCAAAGGGTTCTAGACCATCTCACTAAGCTTTTCTTTATTTCCAATTAAGGCTTTAAAGAGCTGAAGCAAATTTGGCATAAGAGTTGAAAAGCATCCATGAAACTGAGTTTGAAACTCATATCGTTTAAAGATTTCGTAAATTTCTCTTTTTGTTCGTACAGCATTTTCAAGGCGCTTCACATCATTTCGCCTGAAGGATAAAGAATTGACAATTTTGGTTAGTCATCGGTGCACTAAACTGGAGCATTAACTGGCCAGAAACAGATTTTGGTTTTCAACTGGACAACCGGAAGGTTGGACGTCTTCCGGTAATTCTTTTGTTAGTAGGAAAAACTGTGTCCCTTTGTCACCTCATTCTACTTCCACTACTTTAGGAAAAGGAATAGAAATCGTAGTCCTTGATAAGCAATCCCGCCTTCAGTAGTAATACCCTTCAAGGCCTCCCTTCGGGTTAGTAACCGTGTTACTTGGAAGAGAGCATGAATATCGAAGACGAAGCATAATGGAATTACGAACTTGAGAAACATCTCCCTTAAATTTTGTCATCTGGGGGTTTTGTCAACCTGGCCTTGATTTTGCCATATTTTTCCATATTGCATCATTACCTTGACATAATTCTCAAAATCGGTCTTTGAAACACCTTGCATTTGCGGAGCGGTAGCTTGATAAGGTTGAGCTTGGTAAACTGGTGGTTGACTAGTTGGAGGTTGATACACTTGTCCTGATAGATTTATTTCCACGTTCTGATTGAAACTGGTTCCTTGATTTTGGATACAATTATTCCCATTGATTCTGATTGAAACGGTTTTGATTGTTGGAATCAGAGAAAACCATATCGCTTGTTATTAAACCATCAGAGGTCTTGAATTGGTATTTCCTTGATTAAAATTAGCTGCAGCAGCTTGTGAAACGTATTCTTGAATGTTGTCTTGATAAACATTGTCATCGGTGGCTGGACAATTTCTATAAGAATGAGCACCTCCACAAGTTACACAACTCCGCTCGACCGCTTTTACGGGTGTGGGAGCTTGGGCTTTTTGTTTGTCGATAAGCATAGTCTTCATCATATTCTTAAGTTCAGAAACTTCGGTTGTAAGAGCAACAACATCTGGTGAAATTTCGGGGGTAGATGAATTGAACTCATTAGGCAACGACCTGCCGTTGGATTCGTGAATTACGAACCTTTGAATATACTCTTGATAATTTCAGAGCATTTACGAGGCATCTTATCCAAAAAGTTTCCACCCGCAGCGGAATTCAACGAATCTTGATCATTAGCATTCAAAGCATTGGAAAAACTTTATCTAATATGTAATTCTGAAAATCCTTGATGTGGGCAAATGCTCCGACAGAAGATCATTTAAATTGATCCCAAAAGCCTCGTAAAAACGATTATCGTCACTCTGGTTGAAATATCGTGATTTCGTTTCGAAGATTTTTTCGTTTTGAAGGAAGAAAGAATTGATTCATGAATTTTGAAACAATATCATCCCATGTCAACATTGAATCGATAAGAGGTTCTTTTTCTAGCCAAATCCGGGCTGAACCTTCAAGAGAAAATAGGAAAAGCATAAGTTTAATTGACGTGCTCGGGATGTTCGGAAATCTCATCGTTGAGGTGATTTTGTTGAAATAACGGATGTGAGCATGTGGATCCTCTTATATTCATGTCTTGAAAAAAAAAACTGCTTGTTTTTGAACAAATTGATCAAACCATGCTTATAACTTCAAAATTAGCATTGATTTCGGAATTAACATTGCATCCACGACCCCTCGTGGGTGCTTTGAAGCAATTCCACTATAGTCGTTATCGGCCATCGGAACTAGGGGAGGATTATCAAAAGGTTCTACTAAATTAAAAGGTTCTACAACAGCCAGTTGGGCTTGTTGTTGACAGTTATGGTTGCGGGTTTGAGAACGAGTGCGCATGCACAAAGTAGAAAAAGAAAATTTAAACTAATTTTTTTTATTTTTTAATTAATTTTTTTTAACAATTTATTTAAACGGATAACGAGATAGATAATTTAAACCAAATAATCAAATTTACTTCACGGTAGATCTTAAAAATTTTACTTTTTAAGGTGAGCCGTATTTCGTAATTACCACATATGGCAAGTTTTTTAAATCACTGTATTGAGTTGGGAACTTAACTAATGGATAATACCACAATTGAAAGGTTATTAATTTGTTGGTGTTCTTTACCACACTTGTTTATTTTATTTTTTATTATGGACAATTTTTTTATATTTTTTTTTTTTTTTCTTTTTTATATGATAATTATACTAAAAGAAAAGAAAAAATATATTTTTTACTTTTTGTATTTTTTTTATTTTTTTTTATTATTTGTTTTTGATTTTTTTAACAAAAACAAAACTTTCAAAAATGAAAGGGTCTTCAAATTACGATCAACAAACTTCAAACGAGATAATCTTAATCACAAATCCCCGGCAGCGGCGCCAAAAATTGATTCGAGTAATCAATATAGCACGTAATTAATAAAATAATAAATATAATTGGAAAATTACCAAGTTAACCCTTGAGGACAAGTCAAAAAAGGAAAATCTTAACACAAAATAAATAATATAATACGTATATAAAACCGGAATTAACTGAATCCCGGATCGTTATGCCCCAACCTTTGTGAAATTGAAAAACCACGTTTGATGCTCGGACAATGATTTGAATTGGAAACAAAGATTGAGTTGATTATCTACTTTTACAAATTAAAATAAACAAATGATAACAATTAAGCACGAAAACAAATACGGGAAATCAAACTTTAACTAAAATCGCAAAACGGGAACCCTAAACGGCATTTAAAAAACCTAAATTTCTAAAATTAAACCTAAAATGAATTTTTCTTTTTAAATGGACTCAATGACTAAAATAAGTTTTACATGAAAACTAGAACAAAAACGTATTTCGAAATGAGCTTTAAAACACGAACAATGAGAACGGGAATCAATCCCTTCTTTTCAAAATCGAAATTTTTGCAAAATAGACCCAACGAAGCAAAACTAAATTTCCTAAAACTTATATAAAAAAAATTTTCTAAAAAAAATTTATATTTTTTTTTGATTATTTTTCTATTATTTAAAGTTTATAACGAAAATAAATGTTTAAAAATACTAAACTATCTATAAAAATTCTAGAAAAAATACAAAAAATAGCTTATACTAATTAGAACCTAAAAAAATAAGCTCGAAGTCACAACTTAATGAATAAGCCACGAAATAAGCTAAAACAGCTTATAAGGCTTATAAGCGCTAAATGTGTATAAAGAATAAATGTTGTAAGAGAATAACGAAAAAGACCAACAGGGCGCAGTGTCAGAGTGGTGTTTGTTATAAAAAAGGATGAAAGTGTTAGTTCGGGTATTGTCCGAGCCGTGCTCACCCCCGATTTCCACTTTCCCTTTTTTTTATTTTGAAAAACTTATAAAAGCAAAGTTGTTAAGCACCTAAAAATAAGCAATTTTAATAAAAGAAACTTTTTATGAAAAGCCCTAAATAAGCTATTAAACAGCTTAAAATGATGACACATTGTTTAGCTTCGGTGTCATGAGCTTAGTGCATTTCGTAATACATTTTGGGATATTGTATTTGTTACTTTATTACAGGGAAATCTTGCTATCCACTTCATTAACTTTATAAACCTATAAATTCACCAACATTATTGTTGACAGATTAAACATGTTTTCTCAGGTCAATAAAGTACAAGTCACGGATACATTGGTTGGTCGTCATTTGAAGTCACGCCATCATAAAGATTTGCATGCATTACATTTTGGAATATTGTTATGTTGAGAAATCTTTATTTTTACAAGATAAACAAGTTAAGCCCATGAGCTTTTTGTATCGAACCATTTATGAAATCTAATGTATCAGTTTTAAACGACCCTTATAATGGTCGTTCTCATATCTTGTGCTATTGATCTATGAAGTAATACCCCCGGAACATCATATTCCGCTGTGGCCTATTTTGGGGGTGTTATAGGGACCAACCATGCAATAAAAAATAAATACCTCATAGCCATAAATAGTGTGTAAAAATGGATTTTGGTGGCGGGAGAGCAGGAGGAAGAAATACTCATAGGGACTGTTAGCCCTAAAATATGGTGACTAATCCGGAATTACATTTATCATTTATAGTCGGGTCGGGTTAGTTTAGCTAGTCGATGTCGGGACTATAAATACCCCCTCCATACTTTCATGGAGGGGTAGAAGTTCACATTTGTAAAAGTGTGAGTGTGAGTATTTTTCTCTTTTCTCTAAAGCACACACACAACTTCTCATATCTTCCTTTTTCTCTAATAAATGGCTACACATCTCTTTCATTTCACCATTCCTCCGGATCCGTTGTTCTAAGGGTGAATCTTGTTATAACAATTGGCACGAAAGCATAGGGGAAATTCGTATTGTTAATCACTGATTCGTGTGGTTAATAAGCTCAAATTTTCGTGGCTTATTTTGTGGAAAAAGGCCACAGCTCAAAAAATTTTAAGCTTATTTGGTTGTTAATCTTGTTGTTTCCTTGATCTACGTGTCAAACAGGTTAGATTGCTTCCAAACCATGGCTTACACAAGCTTCTAGATCGAAATATAGGCCTAAAAAGGTATGGCTTATTGTGGTGTTCTTGGAGGCGGTTTGGTTCGAATTTAATGATCCACAAGAAAAATCGTGTTAGTATATGTTAAATCATCTCTTACCAACTTAGTTATAAGCATTTAAAGCTTATTTGCGTGGTCAAATAGCTTATTTGGTTGAAAATTGCTTATTTTTAGCTTAATGTTCATGGTGGCAGGTTGATTATTAAATTATTTTCTTGGTGGCGGTTTGACAATAGTAGGGGACAAGATCCGTGTTTTAAGGAAAAAGTAGGTGGCGGTTTGACCAGGTCAACGGCGATTTGATTATAATAATCAATTTTATTAGCCGGCGAGTTGCCATTCTACACGGCGAGTTGCCATATTACACGGCGGTTTGCTTAGGTACACGGCGAGTTGATTATTTTAATGAGCAAAAAGAAATGTTACTCTGCCCAATTTAAAAATCCATGGCGGGTTGACAAAGTTCTAGGCGGCGGTTTGCCCTAGACGGCGGTTTGCCTTGGTGGCGGTTTGATATTAACTACAGTCGGCGGGTTGGTTAAAGACAACGGCGGTTTGATTATTATAATTAGGCAGCGGTTTGGTCTAATATAGGCGGCGGTTTGATATCAAACTGGTGGCGGTTTGGTGTAATAATGGTGGCGGTTTGCCATAGATGGCGGGTTGCCAAAGGAGGCGGTTTGCCACACAGAAAACCTAGTTTTGACTACCTAATTTCCCGAACTTTGGGCATGTGACCAACTTTGGGCATGTGACCATATTTGGGAATATTATAATCAAAACAAGGACAACAAACAAACACCACAATCAACCATAACAACATACCACACAAAATACACACTTATCTTAACGATCCTGAAAAGATTCACTTAAACGCAAAAGGCTAGAGACTCGGATAATGATGACAAGTGATCACGAAGTTGGTTTGGTATCCATTTATAGCGATTGAGTTGAATTTCTCAAAGGAGTTCTAACTTAATTTCGTCATCGTTGACTTTCTTTATTTTCTATCGATTGATGACTTGCTTAAACTTATACAGTTATGATTAAGATTGGTTTATATGTTTCCAGAGATCAAGGGGTGGTGGATGAAGACCTGGAATTACTATCACTTAAGAGTTACATTATAGTGCTTGTGTAACACACAGTTTTACGTTGTGGAAATTTCATGAGGTGTTGTACTTCTTAATAATTTTGGATGGAGTGCTAAGGTACTTAGAGATTCTCTTATGCCACCGTTCTTCAATCAACATTAGTGCAGCTTAAGTAACAAATTTGGGGGATTTTACTTCAGTTTCAAGATTTAGGAATATATTGAGTTAACTTTCAACCAAGTGATCACAGCAATAGCCGAAAAGAGGAATACGAGGTTGGTAAGTTACCAGAGAGTATTTCAAAGGTTGAGATGTTATCAGCATTCACGAGCATTTTTTGCTATTCTAAGACAACGTTTTCTTCACATATAAGCAAAATCTTCAAAGTTCTTTAACGACATTCATATATAAGAACTTAATTTGTGCTTATGACTAGAACTTCTCGAGTATATGGACGTACACGACAATGATGCTTCCGAGAGTTCGCAACCATCATGGGGGGAAATGTGTACATCTGGGACTTAATGACTTTGATGTTACCATATCAACTTCCAGAGGGAGTTTGTTAGCCTAAAAATGTTAGTATGGTTTGTAAAGTTTTATGCATATCACATGATAAGAACTGTTGTTGATTTCTCGCATGCAACCCCGAAGAATATTCCACAAGCCCCTAATGACAAGAAGCAGTGGTATAGTTTGGTGTGGTTTGACTTTCTAACAAATTTCCCGTTGTGCCACTTAATGACAGGTACGATGATTTTCTAGCTACTTCAAAGTTTTAGAATATGTTAAGTTAGGGATGTTGTTTGGGGGAAGAAAATTCAGGAAAACTTTGCCAAAACAGGAGTCTATGAAGAAAGCTTTTCAAGACATGCTGCATGGATTGGGGGGAAGTTATTCCAACTCATGCATACTAAAATAGTTCAAGAACAAGTAAATACAATGAAGAAACCAAGATGGAATACAAGTTTTTAAGACGAGTTGGAACTAAGGAAGACAACTTTAGCTGTGGAAGCGCTTTGGGAAGTCTATATTACGTTGTTATGTGTACTTGTTAGGAACATTGTAAATATTCCGTAGTCCAACATATTGGGGAAGTTTGTTAGCCCCTAAATATGGTATTATCTGGAATTACATTTATCATTTATAGTCCTGTCGGGTTAGTTTAGCTAGTAAAGCCCGAGACTATAAATACCCCCTCCATACTTCCATGGAGGGGTGAAGCTCACTTTTGTAAGGTGAAAGTGTGTGTGTTTTCTCTCAAGCACACACCTCTTCCCATTTCATCTCCTTTCTCTCTATTATAATGGCTACACATCTCTTTCATTTTACCATCCCTCCGGATCTGTTGTTCTAAGGGTGAATCTATTCTAACATAATCATTTGAGACTGATATGGATGTGATGGTGGAATGGATGAATGATTGATTTTTGGTTGAGATGGATGAGTAGATGGATATATTAGTGAGAAAGAGTGAGGAAAGTAAACTTGTGGAATCATGTTGTTTGTTTGTTGAGGAACGTGTGTAGGATTGTATTGAGAGTGATAGTTGGTAAGTTGAGACGGTGGTTGATTGTAGTTTGCAACAAATGCAAGAGGATCTTGGTAACATTCACGCATCAAGCGAATTTCATTTGCATGTACCTCATGTTGTTCAAGGTATGAATACAATTGATCATAGTTTGTTGTACGTAAATCTCTTGCCAACTTCACATCCATCCCATACTTACTCCATTCTGGTAGAAGACTGTTCAGAAACTTTATATTCACTTAAACTGCTCTCATTGACATATTGATAACATTCATGTTTTTGATGAGTTGAGTAAATCTCCAGTAGTACTGATACAGTGTTTCACCCTTCACAAAAGTAAACTTATCAAACTCGTCATACAATTTGCATTCTTTTTCTTGTAATGACAATTTAGTTCCTTGCATCATAAGCTTAACTCTGTCCCAAATCTCTTTTGCAACTTTAGGATGATTAACAATAGCATAGACATCCGGTGGAAGACCTTGAAGAACGATATTGGTAGCTTTGCAATCGCAATCAACTTGAATCTTTTCAGTAGCAGAAAGTTCTTCATACTTCTTTGTTCGAGTGGTACCATCCGCTTCAGTAACAGTTGGCTAAATAAGTAAACCATTCTGAACTGAGCTAAGTATCATTCTCCCATTCTCCCTATTCTTCATGTAATGACTATACTCATGATAAACAACCATAATCGCATTAAAGTAATTAAATCGTGATTAAAGAAACATCACAGGGAACAACCATGCAATAGAAAATAAATTAACAGCCATAAATAGTGCATAAAATTGGATTATGACGAGAGAGCGGGAGGAAGAAATCCTCACAAGGACCAACCCAAACTACTATTGAAAAATAGTGTATTAAGATAAGTAAATGTTGTAACAAGATATATACCATACACTTGTACATTAAAAATAGTGTAACAGTAACCTGCAAGCCTTTACTGTTACTCCCACAGCTCGATACATCGTAAGATTCAGGAAAATAAAAAGTACTATTGCAAATTTTGTCCCTCGTAACTTGGTTTTAGCTTGTCATCTACTCATCTTGGTTTTGTTATTTAAGTGTAAATTAAGGCATCCACAACCAACAATATATTAACTCTTCTTCTCAAAAAACTAAAGGTTGACTAGATATTGGTGATGATGTCAGAGAAGCCCAACACAAATGCTCAAGAAATTTATGCACCACCACATAAAGTCCTTACTAACAACGACCTTTTGACTGAAATATTTATCCGATTACCTATTCTCTGTATTCATCTCTTTACATGCGTTTCAAAACAATGGCTAAAAATTCTCAAATCCCCTGCTTTCACCCTTAAACGCAGCCAGATACGTAGCCTGGATTCTTCTGCTGGTCTTTTTGTTAATCACATTAGATCTTCATTTGATTGTGATTTTGTGTCGTTAGATCCCAGATTTAACTCAAGAAAATACACTATCTAAAACTCCTTCACTCTTGGCTCCACTGAGGAAGCTGATAAAGTAAAGATATTGCAATCTTGCAATGGTTTACTTCTGTGTACTGGTTCGCGGAGGCATGCTTTTGATTACGTATATAATCCATTCACTAATCTGTTGAAAATCCTTCCGGAACCAAATTACGCGAATGTTGATTCCAATGTTTATGGATGTGCTGGATTGAGGTTGGCATTTGATCCTACAAAATCACCTTACTACAAAGTGGTGCGTGCTGGACGCATATGTTCTGACATTTTTATACAAATTTACTGTTCATAGAAAGGCAATTGGAGCCTGTGCAATGAGCGATTTAACTACTTCTTTTTTCTACATTTTGACAGTGCAATGTATTGGAATAATGCCTTACATTAGCTAGAAACCGAGAATAGCCAGCTTACGCATTACAAGCTAAATATCGAATACCTCGATCATCCAATTATAACAATCATACAAATCCCTCAAAACTTGCAACAAGGAAGAAACTTC
Organism: Tanacetum coccineum; assembly: GCA_026074375.1. Taxonomy (NCBI): domain Eukaryota; kingdom Viridiplantae; phylum Streptophyta; class Magnoliopsida; order Asterales; family Asteraceae; genus Tanacetum; species Tanacetum coccineum. Next base: position 26,170 of record BQNB010040439.1, read on the forward strand.
TTCAAGTCTTATGGTGATATACTTCCAATGATAATAACCATACAAATACCTCACATATTGCATCTGGAAGATAAATTGTTCGATTCGCGTGGGTGTTTGCTTCTTGTTCGTAGAGATGATTTTGGCTCTAGCGAGTTTACTATCTACTAGATGATAAAAAGGAGTTCTGTTTGGTCGATTAGGTACCATTTTGATACCGATGACTTTATGACTCCACTTCCCGAAGGATGGTAGACTCGGCCCATTGTTTGGAGCATTGTTTCGGGAGAAAGGGAAGATGACTCTTTTTTGGTGATCAACTTGTCTGGAAAGGTTGTAGAATACAACCTAATATCAAAGAATATGTGGGAAATGTATGATATGGGATCTAATCAACTTACTGATGATTACCATGATGGGTTCATTCCGTGTTTTGCAATGTATGATATGCGACCTAAACAAGTTGATCATAAGGTTTATGAATTCATTCCGTTATATGCAAGAGTTTGATTATCCTTCCTTGTAGAATGTTTATTTGAATTTATTGTTAGAATGGTTCATTAAAGGTATTTGGGGACTGTCCAAAGCCTCTTACAGACAACATGATGAAGTAATTTGTTGTAATCAGTTTTATTTTTCAAGTTAATTTGATTAATACTTGTTATCAAACATGATAATCCCTAAACAAAATACACTTTGTATTCATATTAATTCAAGTTTAACAACCATCATCGGTTAATTATAAATGGCAGGAATAAACTAATTTAGCCAGAGAAAAATTTCCCTCACCATGCCATGGGAATAATGTAATTCAGCAGGAAGAAGAAAAGAAAAAGGCCTCACAGGGACCAATCGTGCAATAGGAAAACGACAAAATAACAGAACATTAAGAGTTACTGTATTAACAAAGTGGTCAGGCACCAACGATGCAACACAAAATAATAGTGAAAAGACGATTCTGCCCTTCAATAGAAACACGACGTGGCAAGGATAACGACAGAGATAACCGTCGTTACCCATAACGGAGTGCCAGGGACCAAACGGGTAACTACAGTGTCAAATAGGGACCCCGTATGAGAGTCCCCGTTATCTAGGGCCAAACGGGGTGGAGTTTGGGGACCAACAGTGTAATTTACCCAAGAAAAAGTGTACTCCTTCTTGGAAATTCTACCACATTTTTCTTTTTATTTAATTTTTAATTTAGTACATTATTAGTAGTATTTAGTTAGTCGGATACAGTGTGTTCACATGGTGGATTTTTATTAGAGCATTAGAGTGTTAGGTATCATAACATCGTCATGTCAGCGTTACAGCAGCTTTAACACCATAACATTAACGCTCTAAAAAACCTCTCTAATCATAACACCCAATAACATCACCATTTTAGGACCCACCCTTATTTTTTCATAACACCCCCTAAACAAACTAAAATATTTCATTCATTAAAAAATATTACACGTTACAATACTTAAAAAAACATACGCCCTGACGACTAAAAGTCTTCATCTTCGTCTTCGTGTTCAACTTCATGCCAAATATGCTCCATAAGGTTTTGTTGAAGACTAATATACGTTTCTTGGTCTCGTAATTCTTTTGCTTTTCGACGTTGCACTTCACATCTTTTAACCCATGTACGTTGCATATTTCTTGACGGATTAGCATACACATCGTTCTAGTCAGTAACCGCCATTTTTTGGTCTTCTAAAATCATATTATGCAATATGGTGCAAGAATATATGATTCTACGTATGTTGTTGACATGGTATTGACGTGCTGGTTGTTGTATTATTCCCCCAACGTCTTTGGAGAACACCAAAAGCACGTTCGACATCCTTTCGTGCACTTTCTTGACGCTTTTTAAAGTAACTATGTTTCGCGTCATTTGCGACCATGAATGATTTGACGAAAGTTGCCCACTGTGGGTAAATTTCGTCGGCTAAGTAATACCCCTTTTCAAAGCCGACACCATTTACCACAAATGAAGTTGATGCGGTAGTCGTAGGACTTCAACAAGAAGTTTTACAACCCCCTAGGCAGAGTACCTAACCGTTGTAGTAGTAGTAGTATAGGTAAGACTCGGGGGTTGTTATCGTTCTCTAAGAGAATAAGTTGGGAAGGCTTGATCACGGTCCAACATAATTCTAGGGGTTAAGAGGAGATTATTTTTGTGTTATATTTTATGAAAGCAAGTAAATCTATGGTTTGAGAGGTTGGTTTGCTTAAATATTAACTAAACTAATATCTAATCTACTGGTGATAACTTTATGATAATTAAATGTATTTACTTAATCATTAATTACTTATCAGATTGCTTCTTCTAATCATGTTGCCTTGTCACACTTGTGATGATTTGTGTAAGTATTTCCTAGGTCATGAACGGATTACACGAACCCGCCATCTATTTAATATTTCGTTAAGGCAACGCACAAGTAAGGTAGTATGGAGACTATTACAAGGCCCCTAAGAGTATATTAAATGCGTTTGAAATATCTTAAGAGGGATCAACCATATAAGGGGGTAAGGTAGTGTGAAGACTATTACCCGATGGTATCCTTTCTACGCACACGCGTTCCCTAGACGTGTCTACAACGATACAGACAAAAGCTGGTTTTCTAAAGCCTAACGCGCACATTCATCAACAAGAAGCAACAATAATAGGATCTACAATCCGACTTTCATGCAATCATAAGCAAATACAAATGAGGGTTTAGCCAAGCATGTTAAGGATAAAGCAAGAACATAGATTAATCACACAACACATAGACATATTGAATGATTAATGAATTAAACTCTTACTTGATTAAAACATGGATAGAAGGTAGTTACAATAGGGTTTGAGGCCCTAAAAACGACCTTTAATGCTGCTACAAAGACTAGGGTTCGTCTCCCAAAAGTTATACAAAGTTACACACTTAAAACCCTAAAATCGGTTATATATATATAAAGATATCACTGCGACGGCGTCGTGTTGAAGTCCTGACGCCATCGCTACGTACATGATTCCAGGTCCTCTTTAAGTCGGCCACGTCCTGACGCCGTCGCTAGATCTTTGACGCCGTCACTGGATAGATCACGGCGGCGTCGCTTTATGCCTGCGACGCCATCTTCACGCTCTGTGAATAATACTTCTTCATGGATTTGGTGTAGGTCCGTGTAGGATCCCGATTAACACATACACTTCATATAACAATCACGAATCTTAGATCAAGAAGAGAGAAAGGGAGTTGATTTCTAGAGAGAGAAACTAGTGAGAGAGTTGAGAGAGAATTAGAGAAAGGAGAAAATGAAATATTATAAAATGAAATCAACTTACTTTTCCTAGGTGGAAAAGTTACTTATATACCCCGACACATTAAGTGACGTTCGGGATATTTGACTAGGATCCGGGCTCTGGTCTTGCTTGGGATTAAACCCGAGACATATACAATATTAGATTAATTATCGAGCCAGATTCCCAATACTTTCCTATTATAACGTTAACTAATTGATTGACCGAGACTAACATACATAATGGACGAACTTCATGTTTGACTTAATATTTTGAGGCTAACAATATCCCCCGAAGTGAGTTCATTGATGACACTCCTTCATGAGATCGATGAGATTGCTTTTGTCGTTAAGCTCGTGTGGTCTTGGTCTTTCTATTTGTTCTTTGTTGTAGGCTTGTTCCTTCGTGCTTTGTGATCTTGACTTTGAGCCTTTGTCATTGTCTTTATCGTCTTTGCCATCTTGCGATCTTGTGTCTTTGGCCAACATTCTCATACTATGCCTCATCTTGAAAGCTTCAAATCAGAGTTAGCGGAAGTCTTTGTCTTTAAATCTTGAGCTTTCATGATAGATTGTCTTTGTAGA
>BQNB010040439.1:40000-42466 GCA_026074375.1 Tanacetum coccineum
ATCGCAACTAAAATCCACAATCTCTTACAATTATTCAAATGCCCTCACAGGGGACCATAATCCAAACTTAATCCAAAACATCCAAAAACTAGAATCAAAACAACAAACAAGCAAGACTTCAAACGAAATTCCACTCGGGATACTTCTAAGTCTGCTATCAATCACCAAACTACTCTTCTTTTACTTCACCTAAAAATGATACTCGAAAACGTCAACAATAATGTTGGTGAGCTCGTAGGTTTGACCTTAAACCCAAAAGTTGTGCCAATATTTCAACAGTGGACAATAGTGCTATATGACGGTGAATATATGCAAACAACCTTAGCATCACCGCTAATCAATAACCATATGTCACTTACGCACCTAAAGGGCCTACCAACTGGAGCACTAAAATTAGGGCAGGACCACACACAAACCTAGGCAGGCTTACCCATCGGCTCTAATAATCACACAAATACTGGGAAGGCGTACCTATCCGATCCAATAATCTCACAAACACTGGGTAGGCGTACCCATTCGATCCAAACAATCATGCATCACATAATATTCACTAGCAGTCATAAGCACATAACTTGTCCCAAAAACAAAACCACATTTTGCACAAATCAATTCAAAACATTTCAAAACACATTTGACTATCATATTCCCCCAACTAAAAAACCAGTAAAAAGTGGGGCTACGAGAACTCACCTCAAGCAAGTCTTTAGCAACCAAATCTCAATCACACAAGCAAATGCAACGACGCCCGCACACGACCTAGTCCAGTTAATGTCCCAATTTAATCATCCAATTCCAAAACAATCTTCACGTTTGATGCATAGAGTTTAGACGCGTTGTACAATTACCCAAAACAATTTAGTGGTGTGATGGTTGACGACTTAACTCCACAATCATATCAATCTCATTCCTCGATAATACATACTTATACTATTTAGCGTAAATAGATAAGTAATATAATAAATATTTATAATTATTAATTATAAATATATCTCGACAAGTCCATTCGGTACACCTTAGTCACTTCAAAATAATCATTATACGGTTGAAAATAAAACGTTTACTCATAATAAACACTTTAGAGAAGTTTCGAGAAAAATTATATTTTTCGTCTTTTAGTGAATTTATTAAATAAATAAAATAAAATAATTAAATATTATTTTATTATTTAAAATCAAAAATCATGTTTTTACAACGTTTTCCAAGGTTTCAAACCATCATGACCACAACATCACAACTACAAAAATCCTCTTTTTCATTTTCTTTTTACACGAACCAAACACCCCCTTTTTCTTTCGTTTCGCTTCCAAAAATTTTCGACAAAATTCCAAAATCTCAATCGTTAACGCTTACCAACACGTTTTTCTCAAAATATCATTCAATATCACTTCGTAAATACATTTCCACTTTCAAAAGTCCATCAAAATTCTCATAACTACTACATATCGCTTATTGGGCCTTAAGGCCCAACAAGGGTCCATTAGGACATATATAAGTCCAAAATATTATTTAAGTCCAAATACCTAATGGTCCATTTACATATTTAAGTATATACTTATATGTAGAAATAATGTCGGACCACAATAAGCTCTCCATTAAGCCGCGGCTCAAATAGACTTATTGGGCCGTGAGTCTATAAACTCCAAAATACGTATATTAAGCTTTAAAATAAGCTATTAAGCTACGTATCGCTTTTGGTTACTACCATAAGCCTCAAAAATAGTCCACAACATACGCTATAACACAAAAATAATCAAAATCATTTTCCTAGTGATTTTGTGAATCCATCCGTGGCCTATAAGCCCAAATAAGCCAAGAAATAGCTTAAAGTAATCCCGCAGATTAAGCCATACAAGCTTACCTATAAAAAATAAGCATTCTAGCATCATATATTATTCAACCATCACGACCACAACATCAAAACTACAAAAACCCTCTTTTTCTTTTTCTTTTTACACGAACCAAACACATCTTTTTTTCTTTCGTTTTGCTTCCAAAAATCATTTTTCACAATGATCAACTTGTACAACTAACATCTATGCATCAAAATAAACCCAAAAGGACAAACAAAAGTTAAATTTGAAAACAAACTTACAAAAAAATCTTTAAATTTGTAGATTTCGACACGAACCGGACAACCCAAACGTTGTTTAAATGAATAACCAAACACTAGAAGCAACCCCAAATATTTATGTCTTCATGTTTTCGTGATCAAACTTCAAAAATTATAAGAGTGTGTGTGTTGTAGGTGCGGACGAACACAAGAGAGAAGGGAGAGGATATTTTTTTGATTTTGAAAATGAACTATGTGTAAAAATGAGGATAAGGAAAGCATCTTATGTACAATTTGGACAAGGAAAGCACCTTAAATACTCGTAAAACTCAACCGTAAAATTTACCCAAAAGTTAATTAGCATTTTTATTCACTTTAAAAATACTTTTCCATTAACCTAGAGTATTCACATGACA
>BQNB010040440.1:0-47408 GCA_026074375.1 Tanacetum coccineum
TTGTCGTTGTTGATGTATCCAAAAACATTAAAACTTTGTTTTTCGAAAAACTCCCCCTCAAAAATAGGACCAATTGAGAAATTGTTGTCTTTTGAAAACATTGTGAGGGATGGAGTGTTGAACACACAATTTTGAAAGATTATGAATTATCATCGAGAAATTCTTGAAAAATTGTGTTCAACTTTTTGAAAAACCAAATGTTAGAGGACTTCTCTTCTAACGTTAAGGGTAAGCGCACTGAAACGTACACTATCCTTTTTCTTGAGCTAAAACATTGAATGTCTTGTAAGAACAGCTCAAGACCGAGAAACGTTAATTTTCTCGTTGTAAGGATAAGTTATAAACCTTCCTTTATTTGAAGTCCGGGTTATGTACTGACATTTGCACATAAGCCATTTAGAAAATTAGAAATGACATGTTTTGAAACTATTTGAAAACTCTCGCTCGAACTTCATTTACACACCCGTGTCAATGTTAATCGACATTTCTAAGCACGTAAATGTTATCGATTCCAAGAGACATGTCGAGAAGAATCTTTTTGGAAATTTTCTGATTTTCTAATTTTGTATTTTCTATATATATACCTGTTGTCCTCAGCATTGCTATGTGATGGTGGAATAGTAATTCCAACCTTTTCGTGATGTAGCTGTCTTGACTGCTAGAGGAACAACTTTTGGAACCAGCGTTGAACTTGACGGTTCATTACTGTGGTCGTGAATTCCGAGTTCTGAACGGTTATGATCAGAAGTCATTGCCATGAAGAACGAGGCCTGAACTGATGTGAACAGACGTCATTTGAACATTGAGGAACGGGGCCTGAAGTGTTATTTTCAGCAGACGCCATTTGACATTGACGACCGAGGCTTGAACTGCTGTGTTCAAACGTCATTGATGTAGCTCATCTTTTGTGAAACCATTCTGGCACTGGTTTCTTAGATATCAAAAATTTCAGCAACCACACTCTGAGATTTTCCTGCTTTTCATTGTGTAGTGCATCTGCATTTAGGTCAATTCGTTGTTGCTTTTGACCATTGAATGACGTACCTGCACTTAAACCCAGAGTTTGTTTGCATGCATGAATATGAGGGATATCTACTATTGAACCATGCGCGGGTTCACTGTCAACCTTGTTTGTGCTAAAGGCGAATATCTTTCCAGTAGGAACCCATCTAAGACCAATTGTCTTGAAAATTCTACCCGTCGGTTTCCAGCTAAGACAAGATCTAGGAGTCATTGTTTTCTCAGGGACAGTGGTAGTCTTTTTGTTTGAGAACCTATGTCCTGTGGAGAAGGTTTCGTTGAAACCCTTATTTTTGATCTAGGGTTTATTTTCTGTTTTTGTTGTCTTATTGGTTGGAACTTAGAACGAGAGTTGACTTCTTTCAGGAATTTTATTACACAAGCGTCATGATTGGCAATTTAAAGGAACATTTTGACATGTAGCAGGCAAACAAAATGTTTGGAGTCAGAAAAAATTTCTAGGGATCCTAGAGTGTTTCATGTGTCTTTTTTCTTTAGCTTCCATATGGTTAGTGATTATGAACATGTCGTTTGAGGCTATACTAGATGAGGCTTGGGCAATCATGTGATGAGGTTTGCAGGGGAGATTCTCTTCTCTTTAGGCAATTGATGTGTTTGTGAATGGTTTTGACAAGTCGTTTGTTCCATAACTTGGGAGGCAAACTGTGGTCTTGAAGATTTAGGTCGTTCAGATTTAAACGTAGTCGATTGTCTAACAACGGATTGGTTTTTGAGTGGTTGTCAACGGTTTTCCCAGATTGATGGGCTTTGCAAACTTTTAAGTATTCACACTTATTTCCTGTTAGTTTCCTTAAAATCATTTTTTAATGCCTTGCAATTGCAAAAAACCCCTTTTATGAATCTGAGCTAGTACATCAGGCATTTTCATTAGACTTTTTGTTCAGTTGTTCCATTAAAGAGTCATTCTGGTTTGCTCGCGCGTCTTGAACACGTATGTTAACCTTTTGATAGAATCAAAAAGATCTTTGTTAATGTCTGTTTCAAATGCTCTTTTTCTTATGGTAAAACTGCTCATTCTCTGCAAGTAATTTAGCCACACTATGTTCCAATTCGATGTTTATTGTTTCAGTTACATCGATGTCATTTTTAACTTTGGCTTCATTACTTTTCTCTTTTAAAAATTGACTCTGTTGCCTTGATTTTAAAACATTGTTTTGCATTTGTAGTTCAAGATTAATACAATGTGCTTTGAGTTTTGCAAAATCTTTTTGGACCCATGGGAAAGTCTTTTTTGCTTGAGACAAACATTTTCAGAACTCGATGTGATTGATCTAGAGTTTCAGTAGTCATGTTATCAAGTTAAATTTAGTGAAAAGGGAATATGTCATGACATTGTTCAGCATTCTGGTCAACCTCTCCTTCATTTAATGAATCAGGGTGCTCAGTTATGCTTGATGTCTGTAGCAGAATACATTATCTCAGCAGTCATTTGTACCTCAGCCATTGGCTCTTCATCATTATATGGGTCTGATTTTCTGCATCATAACATGTGCCATCACTTCCTGATCTGCGGATGCTTGATCCTGGTCTTTTGACTTCTGTCCATTGCTTTCAATGATAAACTGAACTAGCATCCAATGCATTACTGGGTCAGGTTTTCCTCTATTGTCTGGATTTGTTTTTATTCCACCCTGCTTTCATACTCCATTGTATGTTGCTGCTCTTTCACCAATCGATTCTTAACAGATTTCTTGTGTGGATCAGTGTGTCGCGGAATTCTGGAATATCGAAGTCAGTGCTATTGTAGGAATTTGTTGCGTGTCATGTCAAACATATTCATTCATCCAAATAAAACGTGACTTGGTGTTGAAAACATCTGAAAATGTGTCCTCGAGTACTTTAAAGCAGACAATGGATCCATTCTTGTATTCGTCTTTGTCAAGTTGACTTTTGTAAGTTGATCCTGTACAGGAAAATTGTGGCGTGAAGGTCTCTAATCTTGACCAAAGAGTGTTGCAAATGCGCGTTTGAATCCATCCTCGGTTCGACTTCCTTTTAAGTCGTTGTTTAAAAGACACTTGAGGTGTGAATGAAAGTCGTTGAAAGATACATGCAACTTTCTTTTGATTGTCTTGAATAGTTGCATTTGGTTGTTTTATCCGAATCTGGACACAAGATAAGGTATCTTTCTTTTTCCATTTTTATCGTGATGATGAAGGTGTAAAATTGACTTTGAAGGGATCTTAAGTGTTATTGAGGTGTTGATTGGATTGTGGGTTTTAATGAAAGTAATTAAATTTCCACGGGATTTTTACAAGTCAAAGGATTTAAAGTGTCCGGAAAGAAATTGAGTTCTTTCGCGGGATTTTACAAAAATCGACGAGAAAAAAACCGTGAAAAGTAATTGTTTTGTTAAAGTTTGTTTGATTAATGTGTCACTTGGTAGTCAATTAAAGTCCAAAAGTACCTTGTATGTAGTCCATGAAGTTTGTTGTCTTGATGTGATGTTTTGAATTAAGCGGTGATAATATATCATTCCCAAATTTCGGTCAAAGACCAATGATTGCGCGGGAACTCGACCTTCGCGGTAAAGGTCGAAAAAATTTTTTCGGGAAAATTAGGGTTTCAAAACATGTGTTTTCAATGGACAAAAACCGCAATGACTTGTGTGGTCAAGAACGCAAGAGTTCTTAGTCAAAACGCAAGAGTTCTTGGTCAAAACGCAACACTTGATCAAAACGCAACAGTTGATCAAAACGCAACGTGTCTACTCAAAACGCAACGTGTTTACCCAAAACGCAACGTTTCTACTCAAAACGCAACGTGTCTACTCAAAACGCAACACTTCTTGGACACAAAACGCAATGGATAAAAAATTTGGGCAGAGTAACGTTTTAGTCAAAACGCAATGATAATCCTTCATAACGCAACCTTGTGGAAGACAAAACGCAATGGTCAAAAACGCAGGACTCAAAACGCATATGCCTCAAAAAACGCAGTGACCAAAAAGCCAATGGTCCAAAACGCAGTCTCTTTTCTTCAAACGCATATTGTCTCGTTACTCAAAACGCAAACCAAGAAAATTTTTTTCAAACGCAACAAGAACTTTGCAAAACGCGAGTGACGAAAAAACTTCAAACTTGGCTCGATTTTTACCCTTTTGCCACAAAATGAATTGTAGAACCTCACTAAACGATACAAGCGTTTGTTTTTTAAGACAAAAAGCACACAACTTTAACACCTTAACCACGAAAATCAAATCAAAACGTGGTTTTTGCTTGTTTTTCTATTTCGAACCAAACAACTAAATGATACACGAACTTTGAATGTTTTAAACCACGAATCAAACACGAAAACACCCGAGGCTCTTGATATCAAATGTCGGTAACCCTTTATCACTTCACTTCAATAAGATTAACAAGAAAATTAGGAAGAATGTAAAGAGAGAATTTAGAGAGAGAAAGTTAGAGAGAAAAATGGAATTGGATGATTAACTTGAAATGTTACAAATGAACCAACCACCTCACCTTCCTTGGTGAGGTGTATTTATAGGCTTGCATGCCTTTAGTAATTCTACGGGCCAGGCTCGGTTTTACTTGGGCTTTCGCCCGATACACGTGACCGATTAGATTACAACTAAAGAGCCCCGTTTCCCGTCTAGCCTATTACACATATTATTAATTTAGTAACGAGACTAATCTAATTTATGAACGGAACTTCCCTTGTTCGACTCAATATTTTTGAGGATAAACATCAACAATTGGCATGAATGTTGAAAAATTGAATTTTAATTTCGGAAACAATTGAAATTCATTTATGAGTTGAAAAGTTGAAAGCTTGCAAAACGAAACTATTTGACTTTTCAATACTATGAATTAATAGATTAATGTTTCAATGCCATTAAATTATCATATTTAATTTTGTGTATTGTAAACATAATTTCTAGGAGGCTAATTTTGTGAATAGATTATGTGGCCCATTAATTCTCTCATAATTTTATATTGGACTATTTTTGGGTAAATCCCCTATAAATAGGGATCAAAATTGCATGGAAAAAACACTCAGGAAAACATATAAATCTTCTCTATTCTTATATCCAACTTATCAACATTCACACTTTTTTTTCTTTCATTTTGATGGTATTCGTTTTAGATTATCATTGTTATGTGTTTATATCGTAAACCACTTCTACCATTTTATTTTATACTTATTTATTCATTTCCTTTGTCATATTTTATTTTCAGCCGACCATCTGCCGCCACAAAAATTTTTTCGCTTCCCGGAAACGGAGGTCGCCACGAGAAATCGCCGTCGAAAATGAGGTTGCTGTCAGAAACTGCTGCCACCATATCTACTTGTAAGTTATTTTTTTAAGTTTTTAGGCTTTTTGTTTATCTATACTACATTATAAAGGGTGTATCACCAATTATTGAATTATTGAAACTCTTAATCTTGAAATGTTGAAAGTAGAAATACATTTTAGAAAATGTTGACATTTGAAAGTCTGAGAGTCGTAATGTAATTTAGACAATGTTAGTCACATTTAATTTGGTATTGTAACCACTAATTCCTAGGAGGCTAATTATGGAATAGATTAATGGGCATATTAATCTCTCATAATTTATATTGACTATAGTTTGGGTAAATCCCCTATAAATAGGGATCACAATTGCATTGAAAAAATACACATAAACATAAACACTTAATTTTCTAAATATCCAACTTATCACATTCACACTTTTTTGCTTTTATTTTGATTTTCAGTTTTAGATATCATGTTATGTGTATCATCGTAAACCACTTCTACCATATTTTTATACTAATTTATTTTTTTTTTTTTTTTTTTTTTTTTTTTTTTTTTTTTTTTTTTTTTTGGTATAATCTTTGTCATATTTTATTTCAGCCATCATCTGCCGCCACAAATTTTCGCTTCCGGAAACGAGGTTGCCATGAGAAATCGCCGTCGAAAACGAGTTTGCTGTCAAAAACTGTTGCCACCATATCTACGTATATGGTCTTTTTTAAGTTTTTAGGCTTTTTGTTTATCTATACTACATTATAAATGGTGTATCACCCATTATTGAATTCTTGAAACTCTTAATCTTGAAATAGAAATACATTTTAGGAAATATTGACATCCATTCTTGAAAGTCCGAGAGTCTGTAATGTAATTTAGACCATGTTAGACAACCTTCAAAGTCTACACAACAATGGTCTAACATAATTTAGGAAATCTTTTGAACTAAGTATCTTTAAAGTCTACACTATATGTTTGTAACAACTTTAACATATTCAAGTGACATGTTTGAATGCATTAAATGACCATATTTAATTTGGTCATGTAACCACTAATTTTCTTACAATTAGGAGACTAATTATTGGAAGATATTAAATTGGCATTAATTTTTCTTTGATTCTCAATATGTTCTTTATATATTTCCTTTACTGTTTTTTTAAAGAATTTTTCTTCTCGTGATTTTCTAACGATTTTTTTTTCTGTTATTTAATATGAGTTTTCTTTATTTGTGCTCTTTAAATTTACAGCGCGGCCTGAAACTGCTATTTTGGTGGCTGAAATTTGCTTTTGCTCGTCAGAATCTGAAGTTTGTAGGAAATGTTAAAAATTATATGTAATGTAATTTTCTAAAGCGACATTATATTTGTGTTAATTAGTTGTGTTAGATTGGTGGTGATATACTTTATATTGTATTAGTTTTTTAACTTTCTTGGTGTTATATAAGAGTATAAATGTATAATTTGATACGAGAATTACACTTTTCTATACTACATATTAAAAGCATCTTAGTAATTATTTCTTTAAATTTAACCTTGTTTAAAAAAAAATATTTTAGCCATTTCTTGAAATTTTAACATTTTTGAAAATAGTATTTTAGGAAATGCTGAAAACTAAAATTTATACATATTTGAAATGATTAAAAAAAGGTATATCTATACTCTTTATAAAGGAGATTTGTCTAATTGTTGAAAAGTTAAAACTTGACAAACCTATTTTAAGCAAACGTATATAACATAAGCCCCAATTTTCCTGCTTATGTTGAGACTCATGTGCTTATATAAGTTTATTACAATATGATAAACTTATATAAGCCCATAAGTCTCAATATAAGCCTGGAAATTAAGGCTTATGATATATAAGCCAAAATCAAATAAGCTCATAATTAAGCCCACATATAAGCCGAAACAAACACTCCCATAAGCCAAAAAGTTTCAAAATAAGCCACAAAGGTGAGCTTATGAAACATAAGCCGAAAACCAAATAAGCCATAAGCCTGAAACAAACACCCTTAGGTTACATTTCTTTAAAAAAATAAAATAGATACACTAGGTAGGTCAACGAAAGAGAAAGTACCAAAATCAATTAAACGTCTCTACTTTTAACAATCGATAACATATATACAAGATACTAGCTGATAAATGAAATAATAGTTAGTTAGTTACCTCACAGAATGAAACCCTAACGGAAAATAGGGTGGTGGTAGAGTGGAGTTTAGTGGAGTTCAAGTGAATAAAAAATGTGTGTTAAAATCCCAATTCAGATCCTGTCTTAAAAGACTAGGAGTTAAGGTAGTTTGGTTTATAAGTGGGATTAGATTTGAATTTGAATTTAGACTAGGCGAGTATCCGCGTATAGCGGCGAAAATTTTTAGCGGCAGATAATTAACGATATAAGATATTGTGGTAAGTGTTTCATGTAAAGTTCAAAATATAACTTGAAAATATCAAAATGAACTTGCAAATACTCGTAACATGAGGCAAATTCTTAACATGCATAAAAAAAGACATTTATTGAAAGTGAAACATTACATGAGATAAATCTAACAACGCACGTTACTCGTCGCGTAAAACATTTTGGTACGCGACATTTGAGGTGTAGACTCCCTCTTGACCAAACTCTTTTTCTGGCTTCACTAATACTTTGGTAGTTGCACGTGGTATCCCCCTAGACAACACAACATAAAGCTGGCCATGCGAGAAAATAGAGTCGGGCAAATAGTCACCCACATTTAGAATTGTTTGCCCTCGGCTTTATAACGACATATAGGTATACTGATATTTCGATTAAGCATTATGTGTAACGTTTTGTGTAACTAAAACATCACTATAACCATAATTTAATGGCTCGTCACATTGATTACCTTTCAGAAAGACACACATGAGTGTGAGCATGTGTTATATCAATAATGAGATCCAAAGTCAAAAACAACATTTTATAAATAGAGATAAACTTCAAACGTTTCACATAAATTAACAATCAATAGACTCTTGCTATACAAAGCGTTGCACATAAATTAGCAATCAACATAGACTCTTGCTATACAGAACACATGATTAGTACGTAACAATTTAACTCATTACAAGTAACAACATTTTAACCTTAGTTTGTTGTGCACGGGTTTCATAAATGATATGAGAATTCGAACACGAAGATATATAATATCTTTGACGACATATAGGTCATATTTGCAATTTTTTGCGTTTAGTAAAATCATCTGCAATTAATTACAATGGTGAAAAATATCTAGTGATTTTGGAAGAGCTGAGTTTGTGATTGACGTTGCAACGATGTATTATAATGCACATAGAGGGCCATGTATATTAAGAAACAATTTGAACTTGTCAATCAACATAATTTATTCCAAAAGTTATGTAAATGAATGATGGTTGAAAAGGTATTTGTTAACTTTCAAAATTAACAATATGTTTATAGAGTTTCTAGGTTGTTTGCACAAATATGTACATGGTATTTAAATCACCAACATTAGCATACAATAACAGCAATCGATGTGTAATTAAAATCTCGAAGAATTATAGTAACATTATTAAGTTACCTTTCACATGTTTCAATCATAATAAATGCATTGTTTACTACTTAATGATCATACCAAATATACCAAAATAAAAAATAAAAAAATAAAAACATAATAAATACAAATTTGTCACACAGTATTATCATTTCAATGAATAAAAGTCAACTTACTACCATACCTTTCAATCGTCCAGCTATGTATTTTATTGATTGAATAATTTTAATAGTTTCTTAAGATAAATTAAGTTTTTCACTCATTCAATATTTCAAATAATTCAAATTCATATCACACCAAAATTCAAAGTTAACGATCAATATTCAAGATTCTCAAGTTGACTATGACATGATACAATAAATATTCCAGTAAATATTCGAGTAAATAAACACAGTTTACACAACAAAATGACAACACTTCCAACAAAATATAGATATAATTTAAATGTCAACCAACTACAACATTATTAAGAAAAATTCAATAAATTATAAGAAACAATTAATAACAAAGTTACAACAAATTTAGGTAACAAAATTCATAAACAAAACTTATAAGCAAATAAAACAATCTATTCAAACAAATTTACACAAATAAAATTTTCAATAAAATTTATACAAAAAATTTAATAACAAATTTTTCAAGAGAACCATAGAGGATTCTGACAAGGCAGCGGGTTCAACAAAAATGCCGGCAAGACTGTGTCCAAAGATTCCGGTGAGCCAATAATTTTGGCGAGCCACAAAGCCGGCGAAGATAGATTTCGGCAAAACATAACAGTTATAATAAACTTATTGTTATCCCACTAGTTAATCCATTACACAATCATAAGCACTACCAATAAGAAAGAATGAGTAGAAAATAAGCTAGGATGTAGAGAGAAACAAAAAGAATATTAGATTTAGAGAGAGAATGGTGAGTTACAAAATGAGAGCAAAATGCAACCAACACCCACTCCATGTGTGTAGAGGGTTCCTTTTATACCCTAGCCTACTAGTTGGCATATGGGCTTTCTAAATGGGTCGGGCTTGGCTTAACTTGGGCTTTGAACCTTAAACATGGATAATATTAGGTTACAATCCAAGCCCGTTAATACCCGACTAGCCTATTACATAACAAAACATAATTGACTTAATAAGGCCGATAACTTTCTTGTTTGACTTAATAAAATTAAGGCAAACAATCTCTCCCAATGTTGAGGTCTTATTTGATCTCCCCAACATTGACATTTGAGCTTCGCCTTCTTTGGTCTTGTCTTGTTTGTAATGGCTTTGTTCATTCATGCCTCATGATCTTGATCTTGAGACTTTGTCTTTTAACTCTGAGTTCTTGAGATCTTTAATCTTACATCATCTCCTTGACATGAATCATCTTGATTTGACTTCTTTGATCAAATTGTGCTCTTGACCAACATGCTCATACTTGTTACATTCTTGTTTGACATATATGATCATAAGTCTAACAATCTTCCCCAATAGTCGATTCTTTACTTGACTTTGAGGCTCTTTGATGGTGGGGAAATTTAGAATCAACTATCTTGACATTGAATGATTGACTTTAAAGGCTTGAGTATGAGCATGTGATTTATGAATCCGACTTCGCTGGAATGAGGCTGCAACACCGTCGTATAATCCTGAAATAAGACAGTTAGCAATAAAAGATGAATATGGCTTTGTCATTCATCTTGAGTTCGGTTGCATTAACCTCTGGTTTCCCGTTTTATAGTATAAATACTATACATGTGATCATGTAGATTCAAAGAATCTCCTTGACAGGGTTTAGATTCACCATGCTTGCTAGTTCTCATTACCGGAACGTCTCAAAGCAGACAACACGGTAAAAGTGAATCAGATAGTTACTATCTTTCTGATTAAGTCGTCAATTCATTTACTGGAACAAGTTTGATTCACATAGAATCGCACCATCATTTCTTTCCAGTTGACACAAGCTTGATTCATATAGAATCTTGCAAGTCACCTACCGAGAGCTTGTTTGATGTTGGCTCAAGCAGGATTTCCATCTTCACTGTGAATACATAAGTATCACTCGGATGTTCTGGCAAGATCTCAAGGATAATGTGTAGGACTCTTTGTTACAACTTGTGAACTTTATTGTGTTCAACAAGTATATTTTTTACATTGTGTCCTAATGAGATTTATAATTTGATCTCTTCTGGCTCTAAACTCGATTTGTGCACTTTGATTTTAGTAATCGGAGGCTGGAGCAGACTGCTACCTATTCAATATCAACAATCTCAGAGTGAGATGTCAATAGATAATGTGTATATCTCCATGACAAATGAGACAAGTTTCTTTTGAGAGAAACTCGAATGGTTGGGAAGGTGTGCATTGCATCACTAGGTCCATGATGACTTTCTTCAATATCAACAATCTTCTTTGTGATTTTATGTATTGACCCAGTTTCTGCCTAAGTTGTTTGAAGGGCTGCTTTGTTTTCACCCTTTATCCATATATTTATTTTTCATTCTTCAACCCCTTCAATGCTTACCAAGACGTCATTACTAACACATTGTTGTGATTGTTCCAGTGTTAGCTCAATCTTAGTCGGCATTTTTCCCTTATACACATTCATCTCCAATCATACCTAAGGACTGCTATTTCTAACTATGGAGTGTCCTTGGGTAGATCCCTTTGGTTCTGGTTGGATCATAGGACTTATTCCTAACCTAACCACCTTATGACTTCAGAATCGTCGTGAAATTAATAGGTTGATTACTACAAGTCCATAATCAACATTAACATGTCATTTACTTTTCCTTTACTTGTAACATATTATGAAACCTTTATAAACCCTAATTTGTAGTTAATCATTTTTACACCAAAACAATATGGTACAACACTTTCTCATCCCTTTTAACATGATATTAGCAATATCACAACATATATAATAGTGTACAAAATGATCATTACAAGTAAAAACTCCATTTTCATGTTAAAATCCTAAATGGTGATTCAAGCTATAAAGAATTAACATATGCATATTAATGATAAATGTAAGATCATAAAGAGTTCAAGATGACCTTATGGTGAATGAAGATGATGACTAACACAATCTAAACCCTTGTTTAGACTAGAAACCAAAGCTTGCCCAATATTAACCCTAGTTTTCCAAGTGAAAACCCTAACTTCTCTTTTCTTGATTAATGCTTGAAAATGGTTAGCCAATACTTGGAAACATCTTAGAATGTCTTAGATATGATGTGTATAGGTGTGTATAGGTTGTATAAAATTTGATATGGATTTGGTAAATGAGTAGGGGTGAGCCGTGGCATATGAGAGCACCAAAGGAAGTGTTTTTGTGATTTTTAGCTAAGTGTTTTTGTGTATGTGTGTTCTTACTCTTTCATACTAGTATATATAATATAGGATGGTCAAAAAGATTGAAATAGTTGGTCCAAGACATCTTCATGGTCTTTAGGAAGACTAATTGGTCAAAGGGAACAAGGTATGGGTATGTTTAATGCAAATGTGATGTACAAAGACTACTTGCAAGATTTTTCTTATATTTCTTTGTATAAATTGCTACAAATTCGTCCTATGTATGATACATATGATATATTTTTGTAACTTTTATGTATTGGGTATAAAAGTGGGTATTTGTTGAAGCGTAGAAAAGTTTTGGTGGTTCCGGGTATGCCTAAATGCAATTTATCGCGAAACGTATACACTTTACGTATCCGATAAAAATAAAATGAACAAGGATCATAATTATTCTCAAAATAATTATTTAATACTTGATTGATGTAAACGCTTAATTGTTTGATGCCCGTTTACATTGAACGCTAATTTTTAGCTTACGCGATTTTACTTAATACATGAAATTACAAGCAAACGCTTACGACACTAAAAATAAATAGTAGATTTATCGACATCGTCAATGAATTGAAAACACAGGGTGTTATAGATAATTTTCTCCTATAAAGTTTAAATGTCTCCTAAACGAAATTCATAGCTTTCACCAACTCGCTCACGAAACTCTCGTTGACGCTTGGCTCCGTATGAAGGAAATGCTTCGCACTTATACGATCACGGTCTAACCAAAGGCACGATAATTCAAATATTATATCATGGTTTAGACGATCCAACTCAAGGAATTCTCAATGCCAGAGGAATCTTCCTCGACAATACTCCCAACAAAGCTTTCAAAATCCTTGAGGACAAAGTCCTTTTGAAACTAGATTTCTCGGTTGATCCTCACATCAACCCCAAACCAAAAACCATTGTTTTCGCCGGTGGAAGCAACATCAATTCCTATCACACCATATTGGTGGAGAAATTCGATGCTCTTGCTACAAAAATCAATTTTTAATTCTTATTCATAAGGAAAGAGCTCAAAGAGATGCGAGATGGTCGTAGAGACAACCACGATTCACAAATATACATGAGTGATGACACGCCTATGTGTGATCCCATGGAAGTGAATTATGTCCAAGGATATCATGGATGATATCATGACCAAAATTCCAAAATCCTGTACTCTAACCAAAATCGTAATCCAAACCATCATTATCCTTACTCACAAAATAGAATGCCCTATCCGTCATAATATTTCGAATTACCCAAAACCTCAACGAAGGAGATGATGAGAGAGTGGATGGCTAGGCAGACGGAAATGAATGAACATATGAAAGACAAGGTGGTTGAACTGGAACGTCAAATCAATGAAGGATTAAGGAACCACCAAGCAATTATAGATAACTTGGAGAGGCAATTTAAGTATTTCGAGAAAACCCAGCCTACCAAATCCCTTCCTCGCACCATAAATACTAAACTAAGACATGAATTTATCTATAAACCACCCTTAATCCGAAACGAGAATGACAAGGGTGATGTTAATTTTATCGAGGAGGATAATATCAAGCCTATACTGACCATGCCAAACACGAACTTAATCACGTCTGACTTACCAACCATGTCAACTTTTCATAAGGATTGCATCGTGCATATCCCATATATAAATGCGAAGACGTTTGCAGATGATGTATTGCTTAATCATGTTGGTGACGAAGAGTTAAAGTCAATGGATGGCGTTGGAACTAGAAGGATAACAAAGAAGGAAATTAAGAAGGACGGTAATGACGTGTCAAAGGAACCCAACAAAGGATGGAAGCTAAATGAAAAAGCAGTTCCTCACAAAGAAAACGATTATCATTATCTATGGCACCCGACTGAAATTCCACATCTGAACCGTATCATCAAAGAATCCTAACATCAGGGAAAGAGTCTAGCTAATGACTCAAAAATAAATTAAGCGCTTCTCGAGAGGCAACCTGAGGTTTTAATTGTTGGTTTGTTTTAATTTCTGTTTTGAATAAACATGTACACCCTCTAAGTAAATTGTTTTTCAACTTGGAAAATCGTAAGTGTGGAGGTATTACATGCTCGTAGATGTTTAATATATATATATATATATATATATATATATATTATATATATATATATATATATATATATATATATATATTATGTGCATCTTGTTTTTTGTTTGTTTGTGTGAATAAATTGCAGCAGGTAATGGGGGAGGATACTTGGAGGCGAAATCGTTTGATCTCATAAGCTTATGCTAACATTTGCGTAGCATTTATCATATGAAGATCAATCATGCTTTGAAGTTTGGTTTTTATCTTACTCTTATTTCCCAATTTTCATGCTTTGAAGTTTATTTTTCACATTGATGGCAATGTGTAACTTATGTGTGGGGAGAGTAAATAGGGAAAACGAGACTGATTTTTAAAATTTTCATATTTTTGGGCTAATTTAAAATTTTTGTATACTTGTTTGCCCTTGTGATCTAGTTGTTTTCACGCTTTTAGGATAATATATTAGAATAACTAGATCAATCCACTGGTGAAATTCTGTATTTTTTAAACATTCGAGATGTGTCCCGGTTAATATTGCAATCCATTCTATGATAGATGATATTTGCTAGCACATTTATAACCCTTTCCACTAAATTGTGAGGATTTAAGCCTATTTCAAATATTGCATACATCTTTTATGCTTGAATCTTTTTGCTATGAGTGTGTCGGTGATTTTATTTATTCTAGAACTTGTGCTAGTAAATCATTATAGAGACCGCGATGAGATCACATTCGTGTGATATAAGTGTATTCGCATGATAAAGTGGCATCCTTAGGATTTAAACCAAATGGCCATCCGTTTACATCTAAATGTTATTAGCTAACCACATCAGTTAGTTAACCACCCATATGGACCCATTTGTTAGCACTTACTTTTAGTGCTAGATACCCTTAGAACACATGTTGAGCCAATCTTTTTATTTTGTTACATCCACTAAAAAATAAAAAAAATATATATTTAACTTTAAACCTTAGCCTACTCATAGTCAAAGTCTAAATGGTGGGTTGCTAGTTGTTTGGTATGTTGGATTATTTTTTATGATTGATGGTAATGCCACACTTCGCTATTTGTGTGTGTCATTCCGACAAAGATAAAGATTGATCACCTTTCTATTTTGTGTTATTGTGGTGTATGTTTATACGAAGTTTGGGGGAGTTTGATGTATGTGAAAATAAAAAGGTTGAAAAAAAAAGAATAAGTCATCGAAAAAAAAGAGTAAAAAAATGTGATGACAATTATAGCCAATGTGCTATATTATTATAAAGATAAAGAAGATGAAGTATTTGAGATATCGATTAGCTAATGTGCTAAGACGTGATATATACGGTGATCGATATGTGAAGGAGGAATAAATTGGTAACTATAATCA
Source organism: Tanacetum coccineum (assembly GCA_026074375.1). Taxonomy (NCBI): domain Eukaryota; kingdom Viridiplantae; phylum Streptophyta; class Magnoliopsida; order Asterales; family Asteraceae; genus Tanacetum; species Tanacetum coccineum. The sequence continues at coordinate 15,552 of BQNB010040440.1, forward strand.
TTTACGGGTTTGTGGATTGTTCGGTAACTAGCAACATTAGGACTTAGACTTTGACTTATATGTTCATGATACACCCTCTCATATATAATATCCCATGCCTTATCCATAGCCCTTACTAACCCGAAGCTTAAACGTTGCAACCCAATAAAAGACCTCTTTAGATGTAGACACTTGGTGCTTATGCCCTATCAGTTTTTGTTTTATTTCTTGTACAATCCTATGGTAATAAATTTGGTCATGACTGAGCTATGAGTTTGATTTCTCTTATATACTCCACCACTAAATAAATAAATGAGTGTTGACTGAATTATACTTCAATCCTTTTTCGTGAGGTGCTTAGAAATGTTTATCAAGCAAGAAAACCTTTAGGTATTGTCAAACATCTTAGTTTTTCACCAAAAGCTTAAAACGATGAATCTTATCTCGTACTCGTACTTGGTAGATTTTCATCGCATTTTTCTAATCATTCTGATGCACCGTGTGGATTTTATTTTTCTTTAATTTTAGATTTGCTTGAGGGTAAGCTAAGTTTAAGTGCGGGGGAATTTGATAACGCTCAAATTAAGTATGTTTTTAGGAGCGTTATCATGGTTTTTGTACATGTTATTTGTTTATTTTAAAGTACTTTTGCTACTAATATTGCACAAATTTAGATTTATATGTTTGAGCAAGCCAAGAATAAGAAAGTGAAGAAAGACCAAGAAAAGAAGTAAAAACAAAGATTTATGCATGTATGAAGAACCCCTCATCAAGATCAAGCTCAGGAAGCATTTCAAGAGCAAAAGAGGCAACCATACAAGCTTCCAAATCCCAAGATAGATTTAAAATAAAGTTATGTTGAAGGATAAAGACCCATGGTCGAATTCCAAGCAATCGGGAAGCTTAAACGAAGAATCAAGAAAAGAGTATGTTGAAATTCTCATTTTGCCGCCCGGCAGGGGCATTTTGCCGGCAGGATTCTCCAAGATCCTCCCATGATTTTCATCTTTTCGCAAGGCAAGAAAAAGAGCCGCCCTGTTCGATTTCGCTGACCTCCCCAAGTAATCTTTAAACGCTTGTTATTATGCCAACTCAGTTGAGAACGATCAAGAAGGCTATAGAACTCTTTCCCTAAAGATTGATGACCCTTTGGCCCCAAGAAAACCATTTAATACCCAAGGGCTTGGCACTAGTATAAATAAACCCCTTGGTTATTGTTTTTACACATGTCAACACCATTCTCTCTACTACCCATCAACAATTCTCCTTACACCATAAGGACGAATTTCCACCATCATTTTTGTGATAACCGGTAACTTGTCCATGGTTAAGTATTATAAAATATTATAATTTCGTATTTTGAAGTCTTTTGCCCTTGTCAATTTTCTCGATGAAAGATGAAAAGTTGACTATTTTGCGTAAAAACGATTACGGTTTAACCAGGATTTTGGAGGAGTCTTGAATTTCGAGAGAGAATCACTTTTCATTCGTCTTTCCATTTCGGAGTATTTGGTTGGTATTTTAAATAATTCCGGGAAGCTTTCCCGTGATCCTTGAAAATCGTCACGCAGCGCGTACCGGCACGACAGTTTAATTGGGAATAATTTTAAGTGATTCGGAAGTGTCTAATGAGCTTATTTATTTAATAAATTCTTAATTTTGAAAATGTGGGTTTAAAACGTAAATCGTTGGAGTGTGATTTGAAAGTTTTCAGAATAACGGTCATTTTCATGAAATTCGATAAAAAGAATGTAATGGTCATTAAAGTGTAAATTTCGTGAAAATGTTTTCACACTTGTGAGGGTGGTTCGGTTGAGTTTTAAACAAAAAATTTTGTTTATGATCCTGACCCGACCGACAGCGTCTAAATAGAATTTTTGTAACAGATTAAGGTGAGATGTGTCGTATAAATAACCTAAATATATGAAAAAATGATTTTAAACGCAATGGGAATATTAATTAAACTTAGGTAACGTTGTAAATCGTCAAACCTTGAGCTTTTAAGTGATCCTGACATGAAAAAAAGAGCTCGAGACCCTCCTAGGATCCAAATTCGGATGAGATAGGCCATAGGGGGCAAGATGGCTATTTTCTAGCTAGGTTGTCTCAACCTAGTACTCATATATTCTTTCACCACTGTCTCAACCTAGTACTCGTATATTCTTTCCACCACCTCAAACCATCATTCATGCATTCATTTTGAAATCAAACACAAAAAAATATCTATCTTCTCTCTCTCTTTGTATTTCGGACAAGCACACCAAACAGCAAGAAACATTTGATTTTTTTTAAGATTACCAAGAACACGGGGTTAAGAGATCGATAGTGGGTTGATATTAGATAGACACGGGTTATAGAAAAAAGTTTTTGGATCTCTTCCTCTGCTCAAAACCGAACCGAACTGGACGTCAGTCAAGAGAATAAGATTTCTAAATTGATTTAAGATTGACTTCAGAACGCTTATTTTGGTGTCTTAATACTAGTTGTACAAGTTGATCGTCATAAAAATCAATTCTTGTAAAAGAAAAGTATATAAAAAGGGGTGCTTGGTTACGTCAAACTCAAACAAAAGGAAACAAGAGTCGAAAGTTTGAATATTTTGGTTGTGGTGGTATTTTTATAATTTTTTCAAAGTACTTTTGGGCTTATTTTGAAAGATGCTTAAAAATAAGCTTAGTTTAAGCTTATTTGATTTTTTTCTGGGCTTATTGTGTTTCGGTCCAACAAGAAAGAAAAGAAGGAAGAAAAGATTGATGAGCTTGGCCCATTGGCGTGGTTTTGGCTTATATATTGGGCTTATTTTCGGCTTATTTATGGCTTATTTGTTTCGGCTTATTTGGTCGCCTTGTTATGTTTCGGCTTATTATGTTTCGGCATATAATAGTTTTGGCTTATTTTATTTTGCTTATTTGTTTCGGCTTATATTGGTTTTGGATTTTGGCTTATTGGTTTCGGTTTATAATTGGTTTCGGCTCATATGGTTTTGGTTTATTTCGGCTTATTTTGGTTATGAAATGTTATTGACTTATAGCTTATAATGGTTTTCAAACTTATATTTTGGCATCGAGTTTAAGATAATAAAACGGATTTTAACGCTTAGTAAAAACGTTTTGGATCTATATTGGGCCTTAAGGCCCAATAAGCGAAAACTAGTGGTTTATACGTCTAAATTGGACATATTTTTTTAAAAGTGAAGCATGTTCGTGTTAGTGCTGAAAGTCGTTGGAGGAAAAATACGTTTTGTTAAGGTATTTTGAGATATAGAACTTGGCGTTTGGTCAGAAGGTGGCGAGAATTGGGAAAAATGTTTGGATTTAAGGATTTGGAAAAGTGTTTAGAATTGAGATTTTAAAATCTTGGAAAACATTGTATAAATGAACGGGTCATGCTAAAATTTTGTAAAAATCCGACACAAAGAAAATATTGTGAAAACTTATTTTGTGTTGATTCAGTTAAAGGACGAAAACGTGACTTTTAATGAACTTTAAGTGTCGAGATTTAACGATCAAGCGTGGTTATGTTAAAATAACAAGGTTTTATAATTACCCTTTTTAGCCGATAAAGAGACGAAAATAATAAAATATTATTATTTTATTATTATAAATATATTTAAGTATATGTATACTTTAACGTTGCGGAGATGTTTATCCGTTTATTTTCGAACTCCCACTTATTTCTCGTCAGATTTTCTTGGATTGTTTGATCGTTTGTCCCGTTTCAACGGTGATCGATGTTTTGGATAAATGATGTTGATGTCACACTTAGCCCAAGTGTTTTGAGTAACTTACCACGCAATCATAATATAAGATAACGGTTTTGGTAAAAGATAACCGTTTTGTTATGAGATAACGGTTTTGATAAAAGATAACGGTTTTGTTACGAGATAACAGTTTTGGTAAAAGATAACGGTTTTGGTATGAGATAAAAGATAATAAGATAACGGTTTTGTTATGAGATAATGGTTTTGGTGAAAGATAATATTTTTGGTAAAAGATAACGGTTTTGTTATGAGATAACGGTTTTGAGATTAAGAGTAAAGGTTTTGTGATAAGGAAAGAGGTTTTTGTAATGGGATTGAGAATCTTGGTGTGAGTAAAGACGAATACTTGTACAATAAGACAACTTTGTACAAACATTAATAAAGTGTCGTAAATGATTAGGTCATGGCTGGGTACTGCTGTGCGCTTGCATTGAGATTACTTATGCATTGAGTTTGAGATTTGTGCAGTTTGTATTATTTGCTATTTAGGTGAGTTCTCGTATCCCTATTTTTTTACTGTTTTTCCATTGGGGGAAAATGATACTCAAATGTGTTTTGAACTGGTTTTTATTTGAACTGTGTGAAACGTGGTTTTGTTTTTAGGACAATTATGTGCTTATGATTGCTATGTGAATATATGTGATGTAATTTTACTTGCATGTACTCTGTTGGGCATGCAAGGGTTGTGATTTTACTTGCGTTTACTGTGTTTGGCATGGCAAGGGTGATTGGCAAGGAATTTCCATGTCTATTGTGGTCCTGCCCTAATATAGTGCTCCAGCTGGTAGGCCCTTAGGTGTGTAAGTGACATATCGGAGTTGCGACTCCAGAAGCATTGGTATATGTTGTTTTCATGACTAGCGGAGATGCTAGGGTATGGTGATCGACTAGCGGGTATGCTAGGTCATGTTTACATGATTAGCAGGGATGCTAAGTCATGGGTGATTCGCATATATTCACTATCATATTGCACTATTGTCCACTGTTTTGATATATTGGCACAACTTTTGGGTTTAAGGTCAAACCTACGAGCTCACCAACATTATTGTTGACATTTTTGAGTATCATTTTTAGGTTTGTCAATTAAAGGTATGTGAAAGATTCTGGAAGAAAAAAGATGTAAACCCAAGGGGATTGGGTCAAGATGGGTTTTGTAATTCTTATTGTCAAGTCTTAACTTGTAAAATTTATGTAAACCCAAATATCTTTTCTTTGTAAATTATAAAGTGTATGATCTTGTATCTTGCGCGATGAACGGTATCGTCGCATCCCCTGTTTCCGCCACTGGCGGGGTGTGATAATTTCTCTCCCAAAAGACCTCAAAACCTCTACCATTTCCAGAAGTAGTGCTCAAGAACATCAAGGAAGGTGTCGGGTATCATTTTTTGTTTGGTAGATCACTTGTAGTCAATTGGAGGCTTAAAGGTTGCCTAACCTTTGTCTTTACTCATTGTAATCATAGTTTGGGTAAACTCTTTTAAATTTTAGAATGTTTATGCTTGCAATGATTGTTGAAACTTTGGTCTTTGTTGAAATAATCATGGAATAGTTCTTATTACACTTGTTTGGATGATGTTTATCATATGAGGATTGTTTATGTTTGATTACGGTTTTGATCAATTTCATGTTATGTTTAAGATCCATTTGTGCTTGAGTTTTGTAACAATTGCTTATCATACTTGGTTAGTTGTTGGTGATTTCATAGGTCGAAAGGGTTTTCATCAAAGAACTAATTATAATCATTTTGTATATGGATGATTATCTATTGTATTGACCATTTCTTTAGTGGCTTGATTACGCAAAGAAACTTGGGTGTGAATGTTAACAAGTTTGTGAAATAAACCGCGAATCAAACTTATTAAATAAACATAATCATAAATTGGTTGATTTGGCTTAATACTTGATTTTATTGTCTTATGATCATAAGCATGGGTTATATGCTTTAGAATTAAAGATTTGAATTTGTCACCATCATATTCTTAACTTGTAATCTATTTGTCAAAACCATCTTCCTATGAACAATCAAAGTATTATGAATTAATCCAAACAAGTGTTGTCTTTTTCTTACTGAATTTGCTTAATTATCATTTCCGTGTTATTAGTTTCTTTTATGGTATCTTGGCTTGTGACATCCTTTTTACCATTTTATTGCTTATTATTACATAGCTTATTCACAATTGAATACACCCAAATCCTAGTGAACGACCTCAGCTTACCAACTTAAACTAGCTACATACAAAAGGGTCATACTTGCCCGTGTGTTCTTAGCTTTATCTGGTAATTCGTGTTATAAATTTAAAACGAATAGTCGTGAGACACTTCATTCACAATAAAGAACACAAGTTGTAACAAAGAGTCCTACGCATTATCATCAGATCTTGCCAGAACATTCAAAGTGATACTCTTTAGTATTTCACAGTGACGAATGGAAATCCTTCTAGTGTCAACATCAAACAACACTGCGGTAGGTGACTTGTGAGATTCTTTACGAATCAAACTTGGGTTAACTGGAAATCTAATGTGATCCAGTTGATGACATCAAATAACATCACTTTTATAGCATCATTTATCCGATGATTCTTACCCACTTTTTATAATTATTGCATGAATTGGTACTTAATTGCTTAAAGTTGTTATTTGCAATAATTATAGAGTACTTTATGAAGTTATGCTAAATGACACGCATTTTGGAACATAAACGAAGAGTTTGAGAAAGTCTACTGATCTGATAGCAAATACGCCGTATTATTCTAGACCTATACGACGTATCCAATACTTTGACGAATCAAAAGACCATTGCCTGACTTTGAAGAATATGTCGTATCCACATCAACAATATGCCGTATATAATACTTTGGTCAACGAAGAAGAACCAACTGGTTTAACATCAATACGCCGTATCCATCAAGAAGATACGACGTATCCATGCCTACACTTCAGATAACCACGAAGGATTGAAGACCCAATACGCCGTATCCATGAGCCTCTATACGCCGTATCCAAGGTTTAGTATACACGAAGATTCTAAAAGATATCAACCGTGGTCCTTACTCTAAGAAATCCCTAATACGCCGTATCCTACATCGCCCGATACAGCGTATCGATCAATTTCCAGACTTTATAAATAGAAGACCCTAAACTCAGTTTTAGGTATGCAAGTGAATCCCTAATGTGGGAATTAAGAGCTTCTACAAAGTTTATACTGCTGGTTCAACTTAGTACTGCCAAGTCTAAAACTTTGTACTGCTGAGATTATAACTACCAATACTAACTGGTTAGTACTGCTAGAGTAAAAGTTAGTACTGCCAGTACTAACTTAATACTGCTAAAGAGAACTTAACACTGCTGCATGAAAATTGGTACTGATGAAGAGTTAAACGTGTTTGGTGATATGTATGGACTTATTCTGTGTATATCTTATATAGTTAGAAGATATGTTGATATCTTATAGAATTTTAGAAGATTTGTAGTTATCTTGTAAAGAACTCCTTGGTGTATAAAAGGAGATCCTAGGTTATGGTTTTAGATATATACTCAAATGAGTGATTGTCATAGCTTCAAGGTTATAAACCCTAACACTATCAAAGAGTGTTCGTATTAATATATTGGAGCTCTCTTTCAATCATCAATAAAGTTTTAATTTTCTGCTTCTTGATTCTACACTTCGTTGTTAAAGGTTTGTATGAATGATCATGGAGCCTACAGTTTTTGTCATAGTAGTTTTGGATTTTTCCAAAGTTGCTAACCTTACATCAAGCTAAGGAAGACAAGATTGGTTTTAAGGACCATCAAGTGGTATCAGAGCAAGTTGTGAAGCTTTGAATAAGAAGAATCAACCTTTTCTTCAAGATCTATTTTTGTTTAGATAAGATGGAGGTAGGAACCACCACAAACAATAATCTGACTGCAAGACTGCCTCTTCTCAACCCAGGAGACTATGACCTCTGGCTTATGAGGATAGAACAATACTTCCTGATGACTGACTACTCTCTATGGGAAGTAATCAAGAATGGAAACAAAGTGCTTAAAAGGATGGTTGGAACAGTTGAGCAGGAATATGAACCAACCTCTGTTGAAGAAAAACAGGAGAGAAGGAATGAAATGAAAGCAAGAGCAACCCTGTTGATGGCACTTCCAAACAAAGACCAACTGAAGTTCCACACATATCAAGATGCAAAGTTGCTAATGGAGGCTATAGAGAAAAGATATGGAGGGAACAAGGAATCCAAAAAGGTTCAGAGGACACTTCTCAAACAACAATATGAGAACTTTGCTGCATTAAGTTCTGAATCATTAGATCAAACCTTTGATAGGTTACAAAAACTCATTGGACAGTTGGAGATCCAAGGAGAAGTGATCAATCAAGAAGATATGAACTTAAAGTTGCTGAGAAGTCTTCCATCTGAATGGAAGTATCATGCTCTAATTTGGAGAAACAAGGCAGAGATTGAAACCATCAGCTTAGATATATGAACCTGAATTAACAGGTTCATCAAACACAAGTCAAAATACACAGAATGTGGCCTTTGTCTCTAACAGCACTAATAACACAAATAACACTCACAAGGCAGATGATTCTTCTCATGAAATTAGTACTACTCAAAGTACTACTCATACTCATCATAATGATAGTAACACTGTATGTCTGGATAATCTTTGTGATGCTGTGATATGTGCCTTCCTTGCAAGTCAACCCAACTGTCCTCAACTTTCTCAAGAAGATCTGGAACAACTTCATCCTGATGATTTGGAAGAAATGTATCTTCAATGGGAGATGGCCATGCTGACAATCAAAGCAAGAAGATTTATCAAACGAACTAGGAAGAAGCTGAACATAAATGGTCAAAGAGTTAGTTTTGACAAGTCAAAAGTGGAATGCTTCTACTGTCATAAACATGGGCACTTTGCCAGAGAATGTAGGTTTCCAAGAAATCAGGAGTTCAAAGGAAGAGAAAATAATACAAGAACTATTGTTGTGGAGACTCCTACTCATAATGCCTTGATAGCTCAAGATGGAATTGGAGGATATGATTGAAGCTACGAAGTTGAAGAATAACAACCAACAAACCATGCATTGACGGCATTTACATCCTTTGGAAGCTCCTCTAGTTCAGAATCTGAGGTAGATTCTTGTTCTAAAACATGTGTAAAAGCTTATGCTTCTCTTAAAGAACAATATGATAATTTATCTTCTGATTACAAAAAGTCTCAATTCAATTTAGTTTTTTATAAATCAGGTTTAGAATCAGTAGAAGCTAGACTTGTTCACTATAAGAAAAATGAGATTGTGTTAGAAGATAGAATAAATGTCTTAAAACTTAAGGTTAGACTAAGAGATAATGCCTTAGATGTTTATAAACTGAATTTGGAAAAAGTTGAAGTAGAAAGAGATCAGTTAAAACAAACATTAGAAAAGTTTCAAAATTCATCCAAGTCTTAATGTTTTAAAACTTGAAGTCAAACTAAGAGACACTGCTTTAGTTGAAAACAAAAAGAAATTGGAAAAAGCATAAAAAGAGATAGATGAGTTAAAACTAGCATTAGAAAAGTTTCAAAATTCATCTAAATCTTTGAATAATTTGCTTAAAAGTCAAGTCATTGACAAGTTTAAAACTGGACTAGGATATAATGCAGCTTCTTCTACTGCAGCTTCTCCTGCAGTAGAAAGCTTTGTGAATTCATCTGAGATGTTAGAAAATTAGGAATATCATGCAGTTCCCCCACCTTATACAGGGAACTTCATTCCCTTCAAACTTGATCTAACATTTATGGATGAAATAGTTAAAAGTGAGAATATGGATGTTACTACTATTGTTACACCTAGTAATGGTAAGAAAGTTGAGTCAAATCATGAGTCTGCTGGTGTAAAAAATAATGGTGATGCAGTAGAACCTAAAATTGTTAAGAAGAGCAGCTTTAGATCTCCAGTCATTAAGGATTGGAATTTTGATGATGAAAGTGAGGTAGAAATTATGCCTAAGGTTAAAACTGTTAGTTCTAGAACTGAAAGGATAAAATTTGTTAAGTCTGCTAGGGAAACAGTAGAGAAGGTAGAAACATCTAAAAAAACAAACACCATCCTAGAGGGAACCAAAGAAACTGGAACAATCTTATGTCCCAAAGACTAGGAAGTGACTTTAAAATGATTAATAAAGCTTGTTTTGTTTGTGGTAGTTTTGAGCATCTCCATTATGTGTGTGATAAAAAAAGTTATAAGACCAGCGTGGAACAACTCAAGTAGGGTGAATCATAAGAACCTTGCTAATAAAATGCCTCACCCTCACCCTAATAGAAGATTTGTTCCATAAGCAGTACTAACCAGTTCTGGCAAAATTAATACTGTTGGTGTAAATGTTAATACTGCTGGCTCAAAACCAACTATAAATCATCCTAGACCAATATCAAATGCTTATAAAAAGGGATATTCACAAGTTACAAGGCCATTTAACAAGTATTCAGAATACAAAAATAGTATTTTTAATAAAAAGGTTAATATTGTCAGGGTAAAAGATACTACTGCTAGGGATAAAGCAGTAGTAAGTGAAAACAAGGGAAAAGGGGTTAATACTGTTAAGGCCTCAGCATGCTAGGTTTGGAAAGCCAAAAATAGTAGTGCATCAAATACTTTCAAGAAATATTCTTAGATTGATGCACGAGGTAGATCCAAGTCTATAATGGCTTGGATCCCCAAAAGAGTTTAATTCTCTTATTTTATGTGTAGGGTAACCCACAGCAGAAGGAGTACAAGGAAAAAGGAGTTATTGATGGTGGTTGCTCAAGGCACATGACTAGAAACAAATGCTATCTTACTGAGTATGAATATTATGATGGTGGATTTGTTTCCTTTGGAGATGGTAAAGGTAGTTTTTTTAGAAAAGGTAAAATCAAAACAAGAACATTGGATTTTGATAATGTGTACTTTTGTAAGGAGCTTAAGTATAACCTGTTTAGTGTGTCACAAATTTGTGACAAAAAGAATAATGTTCTTTTTACTGACACTGAATGTCTTGTCTTATCTTCTGACTTTAAGCTACTTGATGAAAGTCAAGTTTTGCTGAGAGTTCCAAGAAAGGATAACATTTACAGTGTTGACCTAAAGAGTGTTGTTCCCACTAAAGGTTTAACTTGCCTCTTTGCTAAGGCCATAATTGATGAATCTAATTTATGGCACAGGAGGCTTGGGCACATTAACTTCAAAAATATTAACAAACTGGTTAAGGGAAACCTTGTAAGAGGTTTACCCTCAAAGATTTTTGAAAATAATCATTCTTGTGTTGCTTGTCAGAAAGGAAAGCAACACAAAGCCTCCTGTAAGACCAAACTTGTGAACTCAATCAGCAAACCCTTACATATGCTTCATATGGACCTATTTGGTCCTACAAATGTTAAGAGTTTAATGAAAAAGTCTTATTGCCTAGTTGTCACTGATGACTTTAGTAGATTTTCTTGGGTATTCTTTTTGGCCACTAAGGATGAGACTAGTGGGATATTAAAGACCTTCATAACAGAAATAGAAAATCAACTAGACCATAAAGTAAAAGTTATCAGATGTGACAATGGAACTGAGTTCAAAAATAGTGTAATGAATCAGTTCTGTGAAATGAAGGGTATTAAGAGGGAATTCAGTGTTGCTAGGACTCCTCAGCAGAATGGTGTTGCTGAGAGGAGGAATAGAACACTAATAGAGGCTGCAAGAACTATGTTAGTTGACTCTAAGTTACCAACCACCTTTTGGGCTAAAGCAGTTAATACTGCTTGCTATGTGCTAAATAGGGTCTTAGTCATTAAGCCTCATAACGAGATACCTTATCCCATTGATAGAATTCATGAAACCTTTTGGGTGTCCTGTTACCATCTTAAATACCAGGGATCATCTAGGTAAGTTTGATGGAAAAGCTAATGAGGGATTTTTTGTTGGGTACTCTGTGGTTAACAAGGCTATGAAAGTATTTAACAAGAGAATCAAGATAGTTGAAGAGACCTTAAACATTAGTTTTCTTGAAAATGCACCTAATGTGATAGGACATAGACCAAACTGGCTTTTTGATGTTGATTCTTTGACAATATCTATGAACTATGTGCCAGTTGTTGCAGGAAATCAAACTAATGGTATTGCAGGAACTAGAGATAATATTGTTGCAGGTCAAGCTGAAAAGAAGAAAGAACCTGAACAAGAGTACATCCTGATACCTTTCTGCATGACTGATCCATTAATCTCTCAAGATCCTAAGGTCAGTGAAGAAGATGCTGAAGAGAAGCATACTGGAATGGATAAAAGTGGAGCTTCAGATAAAGATAGGAAGGATGAACAAGCCACAAGAAGTGAGTTTAAAAGGCTACTGCAACAAGAGCAGAAGACTAAAAATCCTAATAGCACTAATAGTATTAATACTGTTAGTACACCTGTTAGTACTGCTGGACCATCTTGTATTGATGATAATCCATCATCTCTAGTTAATGCTGCTGAAGCTTCTAATGCATTTGAGGAACATCTATTTGAATAATTTTCTCATTTTAAAAATGCATTTACACTTCCTCCTGTTTCAAATGTGACTCCAATGGATGATACTAGAATTTTTAGTAATGCTTATGATGATGAAGATGTGGGTGCAGAGGCTGACCTCAACAGCTTGGAAACAACCATTAATGTCAGTCCTATTCCCACAACCAGAATTGACAAGGATCATCCTAAAGACCAGATCATTGGAGGCTTTAATTCAGCTATTCAAACAAGGAGAATGACCAAGATTACTGATGAACATGCTATGGTTAGTTACATTAATATGTAGAGGAGAACAAATCACAAAGATTATCAAAACTGCTTACTTGCCTGTTTTCTCTCTCAAAAAGAACCCAAGAATATGATTCAAGCTTTGAAAGATCCAAGCTGGGTAGAGGTAATGCAAGAAGAGCTTCTACAATTTAAACTTCAAAAGCTTTAGACTCTGGTGGATTTACCTAATGACAAGAGGCCAATTGGAACCAAATGGGTCTTTAGAAATAAGAAAGATGAGAGAGGAATTATTGTCAGAAACAAAGCAAGACTAGTTGCACAAGGTTATACCCAAGAAGAAGGCATTGATTATGATGAGGTTTTTGCTCCTGTTGCTAGGATAGAAGCAATCAGGTTATTTTTGGCCTATGTATCATTTATGGGGTTTATTATGTACCAGATGGATGTGAAGAGTGCCTTCTTATATGGTACTATTGAAGAGGAGGTATATGTTTGTTGGGAATAAATCTTCATATGACTTAATACTGCCAACAGTATTAAAGGGGTTAGTACTGTCAGCACAAGGTTAGTACTGCCAGCATAAGTTAAAATTGCCAATAAGAACTGTAATACTAAACTGCAACAGTTGAAGAAGTTTGTACTAGCTAAATAAGTCAAGGCTGATGAATAAGATAACGAAGGTTATGTAGAAAAGCCTTTTCGGTTCGGAATAATTAGTTTTTGAATTGTAACTGATCCTAATAATAGGCATAGATTTGTAAAGGGCCTCCTTGATATTTCTATAAAGGAGATTTTCCCTAAGTATTGATAGTTAGAATCTTTAATAAATACACTTAGAGAAAATTAGTAATTGCTTCGTATTGCTTCATACAAAAGGTTGTGTAAAAAAAAACCAAAACCCCAGTACATATAAGTACTCCGTTATTTATAAATATTGGAGCATGATTTTGGTAATTATAGTTTGTGTGAGTTGATCGATAACTGTTTCATTACATTTCATCTAGAGTATAAAATGTAGTTTCCGCATACACTTTGATATAGGTTGCACAAAGTCTCAATCATTGTTATTATTGGATACTTTTTTCCATAGGTAACAAAACTCTTTATTAATACTAAAGAATCGATCAAGGCTGGGAGTCAACAAGTGGTATTCAGAGCGGTTGCTTTAAAAAACGTGGTGACCGATAGACATTGATCTAGGGAATATGGAGTTAGAAAATTCTCAAAAAAATTCGTTGCAAAAGCTTCCCATACTCAAACTAGGAGAAGTATTAGATTGTTGGAAATAAGGATTAATCAGTACTTTCAAGATTCAAACTATGCTTTATGGGAGGTGATAGAATATGGGAATTCCATGGGTACCCTATCCTATACAGCACCAAGAATCAGGTCCAAACAACTGTATTAAAGATGACTGGGCCTTCACTACTGAAAAAAGATTTCTGTAAAAAAATGAATGTCAAATCAAGAAGTCCTTCTTCTCATGGCTCTTCCAAATAACATCAGCTTACCTTTAACCAGTATTGCTGATGCCTCGAATCTTGTTTAAGCTATAAAGCTCGGCTTTGGAGAAATGAAGCTACAAAGAAGACACACAAGGCATTATTGAATGCAGCAGTATGAAATCATCAATGCTCACAAGCTCAGAATCTTAGGATTCTTAACTTTAACAGCTTCAAAAGCTTGTTAGTAGATTGGCAAATTTCTTTGGAGTAGATACGTCTCCCATAGTAATTAAATGTGAAGTTGTATGAGAAGCTTACCTCAGAATGGGATACGCATGTTGTGGTAAGGATGAACAAACCCGATTTTGAAACTATGGGTTTTGGATGATTTGTACAACAATTTTAAAATGTTTTGAACAAAAGTTAAAGAACTGTTGCTGTTAAAAATGATGACAAAAACTGGCAATCCTAAACCACATCACCAGTCCTAGCCTTACTACAACTACTATTAATACTGCTAACACTGGAGTTAGTACTGGCAACTCCAAATTAAATACTGCTAGAGTTGAAACTATATGCTAAGTTTAGTGATGCCACAGCTATGCCTTTTTGTCTTCTTCAACCACAAGGACTCAACTTGGTTTCAATTAAAAAGGAAAAAAGACAAAAAAAAAAAAAAAGATCTCGAACAAATACCATGAAGATGATTTTAGAAGAGATGGATCTAAAGTGGAATATGGCATTGTTGAGCATGAGGGCAAGGAAGTTCTATCAGAGAACTGGAAGGAAGATTGTTATTGATGGAAGTAGTACTGCTGGATATGACAAATCCAAAGTAGAAGTTTTCACTGTCACAAAATGGACAATTATGCTAGAGAACTGTAGAGTTCCAAGAAGCAAAGACAACATAAAATGGAACCAAGGAAACTCTCAATCAAAAAGCAGTAAGGATTGACGATGCCACTGAAAAGGCCAATGTGTGCTATTGATGGGTGGTGGTTTATTATTGGAGTGATATGGCAGATGGATGAAGTTTCACGCAAACATGGCTCTCATGGCATTCACTGACTCTGTAGGTCTCAAAAGATAAAACTTGTTTTAAAAATTGTTTTGCAAAATTATGAAGCACTTAAAAACAGTATGATGATTACTATTTAACTTTAAGATGATAGCTGCTTTTATAGCTGCTACATATAAAAGATGTCTTCAATTTTAGAAGCCACAAGTTGTATAATATAAAGAATCTTAGTTTTTGTTTTCTTAAGCGATGTGCTTATGTGAAAAGAAGTGTAGATCATAAGATTATCTAATGGATAGTTTAAGACTGAACTTGAAAAAGTTAAGGAAGAAAAAGAAGGGGTTGAATTTAAGCTAGCAAAGTTTGAAAAATCATCTAAAGACTTAGATGATTTGTTAGCAAGTCAGGTAACTGACAAAAACAAAAGGGGCTTTGGTTACAATGCTGTCCCTTCACCTCATCCCTTAATTCTCAACAGACCAACACCTTTAGACTTGTCTTATTCAGGTCTTGAGGAATTCCAACAACCTGAGATAAATTGGTATGGTCCTAGGGATTCTATTTCAAAGCCAACCACTGTTTGTGATAGAGAGTCAAATAATTCTAAGGAGAATACTGATGACCTTCTAACACAAAAACTCAAGTCTGTCACTGAAACTAGCTCTGTTGTGCCTACACTTAAGGTAGACAAAAAATGGAAAGAAAAGTTGTTCAACCAGGCTAATAATGTTAGGTTAGAAGAACCTAAAAAGGCTAGAGAGAATATGGGATCCCCAATTATTTAAGATTTGGGTGTCAGATGATGAGGAAAAGTTGAGTCAATTCCCCAAGGAGAATAGAAATCTAATGTACCTATTGCTACTGAGAAATGAAGTCATTAAAAACTGTAGTCCAAGTAGAAAGTCAATTAGGTTATGCTGATGTATAGGTCACAGAGGACCTATGGGGAATTCAAAAAGTGGAATGTCAGAATCTCATCAATTAGGAGTTAACTTTGTTTTTAATAACAAGCATGCTTTTATGTGTGTAATTTTGATCACTTCATTATGAATTGTCCTAATGCTTATAAACAAATGTTCCAAGAGCCAGTCCTTAATGAGGACTGGCCTTAAAACTGTCAAAAATGCAAAGCCTCTTAGTACTGCTAGGTCTGTTAACACTGTCAGACCTGTTAGCACTGCTAGGTTTGTTAATACTGTTAGGCCTTATAATACTGCTCACCCAAAACCAACAGTTTCTTGTGCTAGGCCAAAGACTCATTTTCAAAATCAAGCACAAAGGCCCTTTTACAAGAATACAGCATTAACAAAGAGGTCTAATATTCAAAATATTAATACTGCTAAACAAGTTTTTTAATACGTTAGGCCAAATGTTAAATACTGTCAGACAAGGGGTTTTTAATGGCTGTTAAGACCCCCAGCATGTTGGGAGTGAGAGACCTATCAACCCAATGGTGCATCACTATACCTTTCACAAATATACTATATATTGAAGCACGAGGCAGATCCAAGTCAGTAATGGCAGGGACCCCCAAAAAGTAACTAATCATAAGTATTTGTGTGCAGAGCAACTACCAATTGAATGAAAAAGGATTTGTGGGATAGATGGTGCTCAAGCACATGTCAGGAAAACATTGGCTCACCTCTCAGATTTCAAAGATTTGATGGAGATTTGTTACTTTTGTGGAGGACAAATGGAGGAAGAATCACTGTAAAGGTACTATCAAACCAGATAACTGATTTTGAAGATGTAACTTTGTCAAAGAGTTGAATTTAACCTTTTAGTGTCTCCATAAATGTGGACAAACGAATAATGTTCTTTTTCACTGATTCTGAAATTTGTCTTGTTTTTGTCTCCCAATGTTAAGTTGCCTGATGAAAGTCAAGTAACTACTAAAATTATTCCAAGACAAAACAATATGTACAGTTTTGATATGAAAAACAAAGTTCCCAAAGATGTTTTAACTGTTATTGCAAATGCCTACATCTGAGGATCAAATGTTATGGATAGGAGGCTTAGGTCCATTCAATTCAAAAAATATCAATAAACTTGTAAAAGATAATCTTGTAAGAGATTTGCCTTTGAAAAAGGTTTAAGAATGACACACCTTTGTGTTGCCTTTCTCAAAGAAGCAACAAAGAGCTCTTGTAGGACAAAGCCTTTTAGTCCCTTACTAAGCCATTATTTATGCTACATATGAGATCTATTTGGTCCAACTTTTGTGAGAAGTTTAATGCATAAAAATACTGCTGGTCAGTTACTGATGATTTTAGTAGGTTTTCATGGGTTTTCTTTTTAAGAACTAAGGATGAAACTAGTGAGATCCTTAAAAACTTTATCAAAGAAATAGAAAATCTAGTGGATAAGAAGGTTAAAATTATCAGAAGTGACAATGGGACTGAATTTAAAAACCATGTGATGGATAGTTCTGTAGAGACTTCTACCGGTCACAACAGTAAAGACAGGCCAGAAACACACGCGTGTAGCGTCTGCCTGACCACGCCTCAACCGAATACTAGAGCCAGTGCGTCTCTAATCAGAGAGAAAGACATACAGCGAGCGATACGGACATCTCAAAACATGACACGCTTACTACTAACAACACTGATTGTTAGCAAAGCTTATTCATACAAATATTCTAACCCTGCGCGCAATCCACTGTCTATGGCGACCTCCAAGGCCTCTCTATTGACGAGCGCACTGCATCACAGCGCATATGTACAAAATAGGGTCTTAGTTTGTCAAGCCTCATAATAAGAACTCCTTATGAACTCTTTAGAGGTAATTCTAAACCATCTATAGACACATCTATGAAGCCATTTGGATGTCAATGAGTTACAATACATTTAATACCTACAGATAAGTTTCGGGCAAGTTTTTGATGGCACAACAGTTATGAAGGATATTTTTTTGTGGCAGTACATATCTATTAAGTACAACGACACTTTACGCGGGACTACTACAACATTAGAACCAGGTAATATAGGAAAACTGACGACGCGTACTAGGTTTCTAGATAATAGAACCTATCGTTAGAGGTAATGCACCCAAGTGCTGTTTGATCTTGATTCTCTAACAAACTATGAATTATGTGCCAGTGAGTTGCAGAGGACACTTACTTCTAATTTTCATGTACGTATGGACAAAACAGGTTCTGATCCAACAATCCTCTCAGAAAAGATCAAGATTCAGTCATTTTTCACGCAAATCACAGAGAAGACGTTCTTCATACTTTGAAGATATTACACATAATCGTGGAATAGATTACAATTACACAATCAAGATGGAATACTCAAATCTATTGATGATGCACAATTACAAGATCAAGTTGGGTCTCATGATGATTGCAGCTTTCAGGATGATGGTATTGATGATCACCAAGTTAACACTGCCAGTCCACAAGTTAATACTGGTAGTAGAGAAATTAGTACTGCTACTCCTGAAGTTAATACTGCTAATTCTGAAGGATTGTTGGGACCATTTCCTATCACTGAAGACACTCAAGAGGAGGATCAAAGCATTGATTTGGGGAATCTTTCACCATCTTATGCAGTTTCTACTACTCCTCATACAAGAATTCACAAGGATCATCCAATTGATCATGTGATTGGTGATGTGCAGTCTTCTGTTCAAACAAGAAGGATGACAACTTCTTATTCTGAATTAGGATTTCTTAGTGCCATTTATGAAGGAAAGACTCACCAGGACTTGCATACATGCCTTTTTGCCTGTTTCTTATCTCAAGAAGAACCAAAGAGAGTTTCTAAAGCTCTTAGTGATCCTGCTTGGGTAGAGGCAATGCAAGAGGAACTTCTACAGTTCAAGCTACAAAATGTATGGGTTCTTGTTGATTTGCCTAAAGGGCATAGGGCTATTGGTACAAAATGGGTCTACAGAAACAAGAAGGATGAGAGGGGAATTGTTGTAAGGAACAAAGCAAGACTTGTTGCCCAAGGCCATACACAAGAAGAAGGGATTGATTATGATGAAGTATTTGCTCCAGTGGCTAGGATAGAGGCTATAAGAATATTTCTGGCTTATGCTTCTTTTATGGGTTTCACTGTCTACCAAATGGATGTCAAAAGTGCTTTCTTATATGGTCAAATTGAAGAGGAGGTGTATGTGTGTCAACCTCCAGGGTTTGAAGATCCTGACCATCCTGATAAAGTCTACAAAGTTGTGAAAGCCCTATATGGACTTCATCAAGCACCTAGAGCTTGATTTATGTAGATGACATCATCTTTGGATCTACCAAGAAGGAGTTGTGTGAAGAGTTTGAGAAGCTTATGAAGGATAAGTTTCAGATGAGTTCCATGGGAGAACTTACCTTCTTTTTGGGGTTGCAAGTTCAACAGAAGAAGAAAGGCATATTTATTAGTCAAGATAAATATGTTCATGAGATCCTAAAGAAGTTCAACTACACAGATGTAAAGTCTGCCTCTACTCCCACTGATTTGGAAAGGCCTTTGGTTAAAGATTCAGATGCTGATGATGTTGATGAACATCTTTATAGATCCATGATTGGATCTTTGATGTATCTTACAGCATCTAGACCAGATATCATGTTTGCAGTGTGTGCATGTGCAAGGTTTCAAGTTTCTCCCAAAACTTCCCATCTTTTAGCTGTCAAAAGAATTTTTAGATACCTCAAAGGCAAACCATCTCTAGGTCTTTGGTACTCTAAGGATTCTCCATTGGAGTTAGTTGCTTATACTGATAGTGACTATGCTGGAGCTACACTTGATAGGAAGTCAACCACTGGAGGTTGTCAATTTTTGGGAAATAGGTTGATCTCTTGGCAGTGCAAGAAACAAACTGTGGTTGCCACTTCTACAACTGAAGCTGAATATGTGGCTGCTGCAAATTGCTGTGGACAAGTTCTCTGGATCCAAAACCAATTGCTTGATTATGGGTACAATTTTATGAGCACTATTATTTACATTGACAATACCAGTACTATTTGTATCATAGAAAATCCTGTTCAACACTCTAAAACAAAACATATAGAGATTAGGCATCACTTTATAAGAGATTGTAATACTAAAAAGTTGATTCAAATGGCTAAAATTGATACTCAACTTAATGTAGCAGATCTTCTCACAAAAGGTTTTGATGCGGGTAGATTTCAGTACTTGGTTTCAAGTATTGGAATGCTCAATCCCTAAGGCCCAAATCTCTTGTTTGTTTTGTAAAGTTTGTTAAATATTAGTACTGTTAGCCTTTTGTCAATTAATACTGCTAGATCTAATTAGTACTGCTAGTTATATTTAACACTGTTTGTTAAAACTGTTACTTATAGTTAGTACTGCTAGTTATCTCTAAATGTTGGGATTCACAGATTTGATGAGACAAAAGAACAAAAGAATGAAACAAGAAGGACTATTTCAGCATTATAGGATTCTAGAATACTTGAAGTCAAACAGTAGTTATCTTCTCATTTAATGCAGTCAAACAACGATTAATACTGATTGAAGATATCATTCAATGCAGTCAAACAACGATTAATGCTGATTGAAGATTAATTACAACTTGAAGATTAATGTTGATTTAGTTTCCTAATTATTTAGTCAACCATATTAAATACATTGACTAAGTATTTAATACAATGGGTGGTTGTTACACCACACCACAAATGGTCATCAATTCACCATGTCTAATAAACATCAAGAATTGACTAGTCCAGAGCAAACGGCTCCTGGTAAAGACTTTTCAAATCCGTTGATAGTTGATAGTTTACTCAAAACTATATGGTCCTCAATGCACCATGTTATTACAATGAAGTTGGCTAGTCAGAGCCAAGGGCTACTGGTAAAGACTTCTCCAAATCCGTTCATAGTTGGTAGTTTCTAAAAATATATGGTTACATTGCACCATATTTTTCTATGAAGGCAATGGACTAGTCCAAAGCAAACGGCTATTGGTAAAGCTCTTAAATCCGTTTATCGGTGTAGTTTGCCAAAAAAATATCCTTCGTGTGCCTTAGTGCTCCCGCTCCTCCTTATCCACGCGAGACTTGTGAGCTCAACAACTCAAAAGAGCGGGTGTGAAAAATAGAACGCGTGAAAAGTGAGCCAAAAGAATTGAGAGTGAATTGTGAGCAACCCAAAGAAAGCGAGTGTGTAAAAATTAGAAAGAGTGCAAAAGTGGAAAGATGTAGAGAGAGTATAGATGTGTGATGCTCAAGCTCAGAAAGACGAGCGAGGTGTGTGTGTGTGTGACAAAGTGTTTGTGTAGATAAAAGTCCTCTCCAAATCTTTGGACTTTGTTCTGCTGTTTGGCGTGGACGACGTTCCACCCCCCCCCCTACCTGTTTTCGCGCCTTTTTATTACGCTTAGGCCAAAGTGACTACGCTGGATGACGTTAGTACTGTTTGGGCCTAAACAAAATTTTACATTAATTGATAGAGCCGTTGAGATATTTCCGCCAAATACATAGGGTATAGGCCTTTGACCAATTGGACTTTCGTGAACCTACTATAAATTAGTAAGATCTTTCACGTTTATCTTCAATCTTCTTAATATTGGTCAAATTATATTCCTCTGTTTTCTCTATCAAATTGCAATTAACTTTCTCCAGACCTAATACTTCCTTACACGATCAAATCCCACTTGATTACTCACAATTTCATTCATGGGCAACCTTAGAATTTTGGGGACAATCAATATGGTAACGTATCTGGAAAAATCTTCAGGAGTCGCAGGGTTTCATCAGATCATGACTTCTCAATAGAAGTCATATTTGCGATGACTTACTAAGAACCGGAGGTGTGTGTTTTTTATAATAACTTTGGAGGACTGCTGCAATTGTGACTGATGATAATGGCAACGTCAAGATTCATGCTACTGTTGATGGTCACTCGCTTTCCATCACTGAAGGTTCTATAAGGCGACATCTCAAGTTGGATGATCAAGACGGACTTATCTCTCTTCCAACTTCAGAGATCTTTGCTCAATTGGCACTTATGGGCTATGCTACTGACTCAGATAAGTTAACCTTTCAGAAAGGTGTGTTTTCACCTCAATGGAGGTTTCTTATTCATATATTACTTCACTGTTTAAGCCCAAAGAAGACTGCTTGGGAGCAGTTTAGTAGCAATATTGCAGCGGCTGTCATTTGTTTAGCTACAAATAGAAGGTTTAATTTCTCTAGGATGATCTTTGACCATATGGTGTCTAACATATCTAGTCCCCATAAGTTTTTGATGTACCCTAGGTTTATCCAACTATGCCTAGACATGCAGAGACACAAGCTCCAACAACACTCAAGATTCTATTTGTGCCATCTCTAAATGAGGTGTTTAGTAACATGAAGAGATCCACCAAGGGATTTTCAGGACAGGAGGTTCCTTTGTTTCCCACTATGTTAGATGCTACTAAATCCTCACCTTCTAGAACCACATCTTCACCTTCCCCTACACCTACATCTTCACCTACACCTGAACCATCTCCTACTCAACCATCACCTACACAATTTTCACCAACACAACCTGGTACCGAATATCATCCTCCTACACCCCATGACTCACCTCTCCATGCTGTTCACTCACATGGAAGTGAGGAGGGTAGTTTGAAACTTCAAGAATTGACGGATTTGATTAACACACTTTCTGACAGGATTGGGGTTCTAGAGGCTGATTTGACAAAGACAAAGAAAATATACAGTTCTGCTTACACTAAGCTTATTCTAAGGGTCAAGAAACTAGAGGCTCAGATAAAGGTTGGGAAAGCAAGAAGACATTCCAGGTTTGTTCTTTCAGATACTGAAGTTGGTGATGAATTTTCTTCCAAACAGGGGAGGAAGTTTTCTAATGAAGGTTTTCAAGATGATGAAGGAGTTCATGAAAAAGCAAGCACTGAAACTGAACTTTTCATTCAAGAAATAACTCCAACTGAAGTCATCCATGAGCATGAGGGCAGTGGGAAAGCTAGTGATGAGGTTAGTACTGCTGGCAAGAAGAAAGATACTGCTAGTGAAGAAGTTCCACCAGTTAGTACTGCTGAAGTACACATTAGTACTGCTGGAGGAACTGCTACTTACTATGGAGAAGTGCAGAGAAAGAAAAAGATAAGGGTAAAGGTTAATGCAGATGAAGAGCCCAAGAATAAATCCAAGAAGGAGCTTGACAAGAAGATTAAGTTATGCTGAAGCACTCATGCTTGAAGAGCAAATGAATTAGGAGCAAAGAGCTCAAATCTGGATGCAGAGATTGCAAGACAATGGGAAGAAGAGGAAAAGAAAAAAGCTATGGATGAAGCGCAGACTACTAAAGAGATTGATTGGAATGATCCTTCTGTCCTTAGATATCATTCTCTTAAGATGACTCGCCTAGTCAATAGCTTCAAGTAGAAGGAAACATGATCAAATATTTGAAGAATCAAGGAAATTTTAAGATCAATGATTTTAAGGGGATGTCTTACAATGAAATAAGGCCTATTTTTGAAAAGCTTTGGGATTTTAATCAAAAGTTTGTGCCTATGGATGCAGACAAAGGAAGTAAAAAGCAAAAGTCCCCTGATAAAGAAAGGTCTACTGAAAAGATTGTAGAAGAAGAGGCTGGTACACAAGAGGAAAGGAAAGAAGCTGTCAATGAACCAACAACAAAGAGGAAGAAGTCTATTCCTAGAAAAACAACAAGAAAGAGACAAAAGCTGGAAGTAGATACTGAGAAAGAAGAACTCAGACACTTTCGGATATTGTACCAAAAACAAGAGCTCCCATAGAATTGAATCTTTATCAACCAAGTTTCCTATTGTAGATAGGAAGGAACAATTGTGTTGAAGAGACCTTTCATGTACTATTAAGTCTTTAGAGGTGATGGAAGCTCAAAGAATTATAAAATACTGAGTGAAATGCTTGAAGATTTTGACAGAATGGATGTAGAAGAATTATTAGGTAAGTTAAGGAGGAGATCCAGTACTAAAGCACCAGAGATTTGATCTATGCTTGGGAGGAGATCTTCATATTTGTTTGAGCTGATAAAGTGATGAGATTTGGAGAGATCAAATGAGTACAATCTTCTAAGTGGAGATTATGTGATTTTTGTGGCATTCATTTTTGTTGATGACAATGGATTGGCAATCCATATTGTTGACAGAAAGAAGTATCCCTGAGCCAAGAGATGCTGTCAAAAGATGTTGGTAGAAGATTGGAAGTAGAGCATGAAAGTTCCCAGGCCTTTGAACTCCTTAGATTCATAAGAGATCAAGTGCAGAAATGACAAAAAAAAGTGTTTGAAAGAATCATCAGCAGAATAAGAAGACTAGAAGACTTTATTCAAAAGAAACTTGTTGATTTGAAGGACAATCACAAGTTTAGGGGAGGATTGTTAGGAATAAATCTTCTTGTGACTTAATACTGCCAACAGTACTAAAGGAGTTGGTACTGTCAGCATAAAGTTTGTATGCAATGGAAGATAATACTGGCCTTTATTTCAACTTGTTGAGAAGTTTGTACTGCTAATGGTCAAAGCTGATGATATGAAGATAAGAATGTGTGGAGAGCATTTCGGGATATTTAGTTTTGAATTGTAACTGTTCCTAATAGATAGGCAGATATATTTGTAAAAGGCTCCTTATATTTCTATAAAAGGAGATCTCTAGAGTTGTCATGGTCAGAACTTTAACATATACACTTAGAGAGAATTTGTAATTGCTTCAAGGTTGTGTAACCCCAGTACGTAAAGAGTACTCGTATTATTTATAATATTGGAGCAGTGATTTTAGTGTTTATTGTTTGTGAGTGATCGTTACTGTTTCATTCATACATTTCTCTAGAGTATCAAAGTGTAGTTTCCGCATACACTTTGGTATATTCACAAAGTCTCAATCTTTGTTATTTTGGATTCTTCCAAGGTAACAAACTCTTTACATTCTAAAGAACCGATCAAGGCGTGGGATCAACACATAATCCGCTACATATTAACACAATTAACCTCCCCTCAATCAATACTTCAGAGGTTAAGCATTCCTATACTTGCAATCAGATATTGAAATTTGCCAACATCAAATGCTTTTGTGAGCAAATCTATAACATTCTGATCTGTGTGAATCTTGATCATCTGAATAAGCTTCTTCTCATTGGAATCTCTGATAAAATGATGTCTAAATCTCAATGTGCTTAGTCTTTGAGTGAAAACACTAGATTCTTTAAACTATGGCAGTTGGTGTTTCATTTCATGAAAATCTTGGTATTCATGAAATTGTATCCATAATCCAGCATTTGATTTTAAATCCAGAGTACTTGTCCACAGCAACTAGCAGCAGCCAACTTATTTGCTTAGTAGGAGGAGTTGGCCTCTACGCTCAAGTTGCTTCTGGCATTGCCATGAAATTAATTTGCTTCCAAGAAATTGACAACCTCCTGTTGTGGATTTCCTGTCTAAACTTGCACCAACATAGTCACTGTCAGTATAAGCTTCCAAATCAAATGGTGAGTCTTTATGATACCAAAGGCCTAATTTAGGTTGACCTTTCAAGTATCTAAAGTTCTTTTAGCATAAAGGATGTGAAAATATAGGGTGACTTTGAATCTTGCACAAGCACATACAACAAACATTATATCAGGCCTTGAAGATGTTAAATACATCAATGAGCCAATCATTGATCTATATAAGTGAACATCAACATATTCAGCATTTTCATCCTTCATCAAAGGCTTTGAAGTCTCTATAGGTGTACTTGCTGTCTTCACAATTGAAAAACCAAACTTCTTTAAAATTTCATCCACATACTTGTCTTGACTGATTAAAATCCCATCATATTTCTGTGTCACTTGTAGTCCTAAAAAGAAAGTGAGCTCACCTATAGAACTCATCTGGAACTTCTTGTGCATCAATTTCTCAAACTCAGTGCATAACTCCTTTTTAGTAGATCTAAAAATGATATCATCAACATATACTTGAACTTGTAGAATATCACTTTTGACCCTTTTAATAAACAAAGTCTTATCTATCTAACCTCTTTAAAATCCATTATCCAATAAATAGGTAGATAAAGTCTCATATCAAGCTCTAGGAGCTTGTTGTAGACCATATAATGCCTTTTCTACCTTATAAGCTCTGTCAGGGAACTCTGGATCTTCAAACCCTGAAGGTTGACAGACATAAACTTCCTCTTCAATCTTGCCATACAGAAATGCACTCTTCATATCCATCTGGTATACTACAAAGTCTTTGAATCAGGTACAGGATAACGTATAAGAATATTTTGCTTCAAATACTAGCACAGGCGCCCCCACCCCCCCCGCCCCTCTCTACTTCTTCTCATTCACCTACTTTTTCGAGTCCGCCCCCCCCCAATCGCGCCCGCCCCCCACTCGCGTTGACCGCCCGCGCGCGTTCTAATCACATACTCTATTGTTTTCTTTCCCCCCCGCCCTGTACACCCATTTAGTACCAATGGCTCTTTTTCCATGTGGTAAATCCATCAAGGTCCAAACCTGTTGTAACTTAAACTGCAGAAGCTCCTCTTGCATAGCTTCTATCCAGCTTGGATCTTTTAATGATTGGATTACCTTTTTTGGCTCTTCCTGGGATAGGAGACAAGCAAACAAACAAGTATGAAGGTCTTCATGAGTTTTCCCTTCATAAACAGCACTAATAAGCCCTTGTTCATTTGTAGTCTTTGTCATTCTCCTGTGTCTGTACCACTAGACTACACCATCACCAATCACATGATAAGTGAATGATACTTTATGGATTCTTATATTCGGAGTAGAGGAACGAGATTTGTGGTAGTATGTTGCTTCATATCTATTTTCTGTTCTCATCACAATGAATCCGCATGTGTGGCTTCATGTGGAGCAGTAGTAACTATTGGACTAACAGTATTAATATTTAGACTACCAGTATTAACATCTGTACTGGCATTATTAATACTTGGCCCAGCATAATTAACATCTTGAGTACTATTTTCAGGTTTCTCTTGATCATCAAGTCTACTTTCTTTATTTACACATTTATCATCCTTCTTTCCAGCATCACTAGAAGGTTGTGGTTCATCATTACTAGCATTCTTTGAAGAAGAATCAAATAGTGAACCATCTTTCCACAGTGGCATCAAACTGTAGTCTTGGCTAGATCATGTCTCCATGCTGAATGACCTGCGCCGATTCTTTCGTTGTACCAACAAAGATCATTAGAGGTTTTGTACTGCAACAAACTGGTACCATAATTATTGGATTTTGTTAGAACATCAATATCAAACAGCCACTTTGGTCCATCACCTGCAATAATAGGCTTATCCTCTAAGAACCTAATATGCAAACTTTCTTCTACTTTCCTAGTTCTAATGTTGTATACCCTAAAAGCCTTACTATTTAATGATAGAGATCAACAAAGAATCCTTCATCTGACTTTTCATCAAACTTGACCAAATAATCTAAGGTATTAAGAATGATAACATGACACCCAAATGGTCTCATGAAGCTTAGAGCAGGTGTTCTACCTCTAAACAGTTCACAAGGGGTCTTGTTATGAGGCTTAACTACTAATTCCCTATTCCTGCACATAGCATAAGCAGTATTTCCGTGCTTTAACCCAAAAATGTAATAGGTAACTTTGAGTCAGCTAACATGGTTCTAGTAGCGTTAATTAGTGTCATATTTCTCCTTTTAGCAACACCATTTTGCTGAGGAGTTCTAGCTACACTAAATTCCTTCTTAATGCCTTTCTTTTCACAAAACTCTACTCATGACTCTATTTTTCAACTTCTTTCATTGTCAATATGAATTATCTTTACTTCTTATTCCCATAGATTTTCTACCTCTGTTTAAGATCATACGAATGCTCTAGTTTTCATCTTCGATTCAAGAAAGAAAACCCAAAGTAATTTGCTATAATCCAGTAACAATAGACATTTTTCTTATTCATTAAGGATGCTCATAAAAGTTGGACCAAACAAGTCCATATACAACATGAATAAAGGCTGAGTAATAGAGTTCTGAATCTTAGACTTACAAGAGGCTTTGTGTTGCTTTCCCTTAAGGCAAGCAACACAAGTTTGGTCATTTTCAAAATGTTTTATAGGTAAACCTCTCACAAGATTTTCCTTAACAAGTTTATTATAAGTTTTAAATTTTACATGACCTAGGCTCCTATGCCATAGCATTGATTCATCAAGTGTGGCCTTTGCAACAAGACAAGTTAAACTTTCTTTAGGAACAATATTGTTCATATCAACACTGTACATATTGTTCTTTCTAGGAACTTTAAGTAAAACCTGACTCTCATCAGCTAACTTAAAGTCAGGAGAAAGAACAAAACATCCAGTGTCAGTAAAAAGAACACCGTTCTTTTTGTCACACATCTGTGAAACACTAAAAAGGTTAAACTGTAACTCCTTGACAAAGTACACATCCTTAAAATCAAGCTTACCAATTTTAAGAGTTCCTTTACCAGTAATTTTCCCTCATTTGGCTCCCCTCCAAATGTAAAATATCCTCTATCAAATTCCTTGAAGTCTGAGAGATAGGACATGTTCCTTGTCATGTGCCTTGAGCATCCACTATCTACATAGCCTTGATCTTCCTTTTGTGGATGACCCTGCACATAAAAATAAGGAAATTAGTTTCCTTTGGGGACCCAGGCCATCACTAACTTGGATCTGCCTCGTGTATCAACATAATTATGTCTCTTCAAAGTAATTAATACACTATTAAGTTTGGTAGGCCTCCAAACCCAACATGCTGAGGCCTTAACAGCATTAACCTGATTTATCCTTACAGCATTAACTACTGCTAAATTTGGCCTAGCAGTATTAACTACTTTTGGCCTAGCAGTATAAAATTTTCTCTTAACAGTATTAACTTTTTGGCTAAAATTTTTGTTAGTAAAAGCTGTTCTTAGTGCTAGGGCCATTTACTATTGGATTGGTGCTGATTAGAAAAACGTGAATTGGTCTAGGTGGGAATTGATAATTTGAGTGGATTATGACAAAACATATTAAAGGTGGAGGACCTACAAGAGAAAGTTGGAATAACATTAATGCTGATTGAAGATTAGTCAAACAGTATTTAATGCTCAGCTAAAAGATAAAGATCAACATTAATGCTGATTGAAGATTAGTCAAATAGTATTTAATGCTGATTATAGTTTCTAATTTGATTTGATATATCTTGTCTGTAAATCCCTACCCTTAGTATATAAAGAGGGGAAGGGTCTAGTATGGGATCGATTGATAGATAGTCTCTCATGATGAGTCTAAACGCATAGAAGCGTGTGCTCATGTAGATAGTAGTAGTTTCTTTATTAATGTTTAATAAAGAAAACCTTATTAGTAACATGATTGTGTTCTTTATATTCCGCTGCGTGAGTCCTAATAACGATCTATGGAGTCATTATAGGATTCCACAATTGGTATCAGAGCCTCGTGGCTCTCGATCTAGGGTTTATAAGGTTTTCATCGGAAATTTTAGCTTATGATTCCTGCTGGTAGTTTATGGTTCCTGCTGGTAGGCTTTATGGTTCCTACTGGTCTGCTTACGATTTCTTCTGCTAGCATCGTCCGATATGGGACAACAGACGCGCTTGGATCTTGATACATTGATGATGTGGAAACTTAGTGCACGTTTTTGAGCCAAAAAAAAAAATAGATTCAGTTCATGATATGATTCTTGATTGGTTGTTGCACGCTCTTTTACAGAGTATGATACGATACAGTTCATGATACGATTTTTCACACATGACTGGTTTCTCGTTGATGCAACAGAGCTCACTGTGATGGTGGCCGTTGGCATGAACATAAATAAATTTACAAAATTTATTTGTCGGCATGTTACTATTTGTTGTCTACAAGAATTATGCATGATTCAAAGACGTTAATATTGTTCTTCTACGTTATGAAGGAAGTTTGATCTATTCTAAGAGTTTAAGAATTTCAAGAGATGGCAAGTATACTTTTAAGGGGAAGCTTATTGTTCATATATTTACCATCTACATGCACTCCTATTTGATTATGACAAAAAGGGGAAGAGTGCATGGATTCAGGGGAAGTTCTTCATCTATATTAGCTTCAGGGGAAGCTTGTGCTTATTGGTTTTGTCATTATCAACTAGGGGAAGATTGTTGGGAATTATACTTTGAGTTGATTATGACAAAACATATTCTGGTAAAGACTTCCCAAATCCATTGATAGTTGATAGTTTACTCAAAACTATAAGGTTATCAATTCACCTTGTTGTTTACAATGAAGAATTGACTATCCCAGAGCAAACGACTACTGGAAAGGAATATCAAATCCGTTAATGGCTGGTAGTTTGCCAAAAACTACAAAGCCAACTTAGTTGCAATTTGCTGTGTTGCTGATAAAGAAGGGAAGCTTAAAGAAAATCAAGGTTGTAAAGTTGATAATGATCAAGTTCATCAAAAAGGAGATTTGAAGAATAGAAGTGTTTGAATACATCCTCCTAGTCTACAAGATGTTTACACTAAAGAAACATGAAGTTAAACAAGTTCAACAATCACGTTTAGGGGAGGATTGTTGGGAATTATGCATTCTTGACTTAGTACCGTTAGTTATATTAGTTAATATCGCTAGTTGTAATTTGTACTGACAGTACAAAATGTTAGTACTGATCAGATAGTTAGGTACGTTAGTATAAAATAGTTAGTACCGTTTATGAGATATGCATGAGATATCTTAGGAAAGGATATGCATGATCTTTGTAGGCATTTTGTAAAGCCCATTAGGGTTTCATTAGTCTATAAAAGGAACCCTAGTCATAGTTAGTTGATATAGATCAACGTAGATCAATAGAGATCATCTTAGCAATCATAGTCTTTGTAATCTGTAACCTAGTCAGATTCAAGTTATTATATAAAAGTGTGAGTTTGATAAGATCTCTTGTTTTTTCCTATTATTGTTCTTCTTAGCATTATTGATTAGTTTCCGCATAATCAATAGTGTTTAGTCATTGTTTCACCATTGTTGCTTCAGATTTATCTAGAGTAACAAACCCTTTACAAGCTAAAAGTTAAAGATCCATTCACTAAGGGATCCAACAAACTTCTCAACCATTGGGGCATCAGGAGATTCCCCGACCTCATTAAAAGTATCTTTACTGACATTCTTACTAGTCTTAGGTCCATAACCTTCAAACTCAGGCTGTTGGAACTCTTCTAGACCAGAGTTGGACAAATTAAGGTTTGGGGGTGAAAATAACCCTGTAAGAGGAGGTGGAACAACATTACAGCTTACAAACCCCAGACCCTTTCTACTTTTATCAAGTATTTGACTTCCTATTAATTTGTCTAGACTCTTAGAAGCAATATTAAAAATTTCAATTTTAAGTTGATTGCTTTCTTTTTCTTGCTTAAGCTTTTCTAACTCACTTTTAAGCATGCTAAGTTCTGAGTCTTTATATGAGATATCTTTTTTAATAATAGCAAGTTGCTCACAAAAAATAAGCTCATTCTTTTTATAAAAGATAAGTTGCTCTTTTACAGATGCTAACCCTCTTTTATAAGTAGCTAAATTGAACTCAGATTTGTTAAACTCTATTCTTAAATTATCAAGTTGAGTTTTAAGAGATTCAAAGCTTTTTAGACAAGTTTTTGAACAAGTTTTGTCATTATGTACCTTAGAGTCTGAAAAATCCATAAGATCCATGTTTGTAGGGGCTTCATCATCTGCCATATAGCTCCAGTCAAAACCAGCTCCATCAATAGCCACCATGGCTTTGGAAGAAGTTTCTTCCACATTTACAATTCTTCTAGAGATGTCTTGATTCCTATTTCTGCTATCTTGGTTCCTAGGTCCTCTGTATTCCCTTGCAAAGTATCACATCTTGTGACAGCTAAAACACCCCACCTTAGACTTGTCATATCTAGCTGTGTCACTTCCATTGATAGTGATCTTTCTACCAGTTTTCTGGAAAAACCTTCTTGTCCTCATGCTCAGCAATGCTAACTGCTACTTCAAATCC
>BQNB010040441.1:1961-47407 GCA_026074375.1 Tanacetum coccineum
TATTGGGGGTACATAAGGTGCTGCAGGGACCGGATTGGGTACGAGCCCTAAACTTATCTGTCCAGGCGTCAGAAACATAGGAGCGGGTCTTGTACTGAGTTGTATAGGAGCCATCGGCTCAGACAGTTCATCAAATTAAACGTGAATAGTTTCCATGATTCGTTGGATTCTTTTGTTATAGATTCGATAACCCTTCCTGCTTGGTGCATAACCAACGAAAATTCCAATATCAGCTATTGGTTGTAATTTTCCAAGATCCTTGCTGTCATTTGTAAGGTAAGATCAGCCTTCTTATCATGCACCAGCTCATATGGGGTTTTGTTATGACGAGTGTGAATGAGGGATCGGTTTTAGGTGTAACAAGAAGTAGCAACAGCTTCTGCCCATAGAAACATCGGGGCCTTGGAAAATACCAGCATTGCCCTAGCATCCTCAACAAGAGTACGGTTTTGTCTTTCGACAATGCCGTTCTATTGTGGTGTCCTCGAAACTGTTTTTTGGTGAAAAATGCCGACGCTTTCATAGTATGCAATCAAATCTTTATTGACAAATTCTGTACCATTATCGATACGGATGTATCTAAGAGTTTTGTTGAGACCAACTTGTATTTGCTTCAGAAATTTGATGACGAACTCTAGGGTTTCATCTTTCAATCTCAAAAACTTAACCCAAGTAAACCTCGTATAGTCATCTACGATGACTAAGATGTATTTCTTCCCATTAATTGTTTGCACTCGCATTGGTCCACATAAATCCATATGAAGGGTATTAAGAACTTCCAAGTTGGTGTTTTCAGCTTTGGGTGTGTGGGTATGCTTTTTGCTCTTTCCTAGTTGACATGCGGAGCAAAGATGATCTTTCTCAAACTTCAATCTAGGTAAACCTCTTACTAAATCCTTTCTGGCAAGGTCATTGATGGTACCGAAGTTCAAGTGGTTTAAACGTCGATGCCATAACCATGATTTGTTCTTGGAGGCTTTGGACAACAAGCAGATTGGGGAGGACTTCATCATGTCTTCAACCAAGATAGTGTACAAATTAGAACCACGAGAACCTTTGATTAATTCAACACCATCAGTATCGCGAACATAACATGAGTGCTTCCTGAATGCAACTTCGAGATCAGAGTCACAAAATTGTCCGACAGAAAATAGATTATGTCCTAGTCCTTCCACATAGTATACCCTGGAGATCACACTGTCACCAATCACGTAATCTCCATAACCCATGATAGCACCAAAGTGGTCATTCCCAAATCTAACTATCCCGGTGAACTTTTTCATGAAATTCCTAAGCCGTAAGCGATCCCCCGACATATGTTTTGAGCAGCCTGAGTCCAAATACTAAAGGATAATCTGTACGACCTGTATTTGAAAACAGACAAAGATGGAGAGTTTAGAAAGTTGGATCCCTAATTTTGGTTGGGTTCCTGTTGGTTAGCATGAGCAATGGCCTAATTCTCAAGTAAAGTGGGAAGGCGAATGAGAAATGTCTGGTACTGTTGGTTACTACGTTGGTATCTAGTTAGTGGTTTCTGAGCTGTGTGACATAGTGTTAGTTATCACAGATTTACTAGTACTAACGTTTTCAGTTTGCATAGCAGGCACGACTTTAGGTTTAGTGAGCCTAGTTAAAGGGAACTGTTCTCCTAAAGTAAATGTTCTTCCTGTGGGCCTCCATTGGTAACCAAAACTGGTAAGCACTTTTCCTGTTGCTTTACACACTTGCTTAACTTGCATAGGTATCCAAACTTTCTTAACTTTATGCATAACATTTTTAACTGGGGAGATTCATTCACAGAATTCAATGAATTAACCATACACATATCATGATTTGCCAAAATAAATCATTTGTTACATGTGTTGCAAACAAAGCGAGAATTCGAATTAATTACAGTACGCTTAGAGCTAATAATAGAATCAACACGATTCGTGGTTTTCAAACTAGACTTATTGGTCCTAGGGTGTTCTTCTACTTTCTTCTTGTTGACACTCTTAGCCGGCAAGATCCTATTTTTCTTGGTATTACTCCTAGGCTGTGATCTACTAGCATCAATGCAACTATTTACTCATATAGAAGGAGGCACAGGGACATTAGTCTTCTGAATGTTTAGTTGCTCTACATGTTTGTGTGTGTTACTATTTGATGTTTCACATTGGTCCTTAAAAGTAACTTGTTTTTTCCTAGTTAAGGGGGTAGCAACATGGTTTTTATCTCGTTAATTGAAGTCTTTCAGACAAGTGCCAATCATATATTCTAACCGTTCCTGAGAGTGTTTAGTGTAAAGGCAAGCAAATGCAAGTGAGCTATCTAATGGTCTTTCAACCTTAGCTTCCTCTATGATCTCGCAAAGGGTTTCCACACTTTCCTTAAGGTGTTTGAGATCATCTAGATGCACTTCCCTATTGTTCCTATTGCGAGGGGGAATTGGTTCAGCATCTATCGCATACCTACCAGTGGCAAGAACTCTTGGTTTTACAGAATCCATAGTGATGCATTTTAGATTTTCATGTATTTAGGCTTTTAGATTCTCATTTTTAGTTAACAAGACAGTTGTTTGTTCGATATGTTTGGCACGCGTGATCTTAATAGAATCATATAATTCCTTGTAATGCTGCTTAATTTTTGCATTCTCAGTCCTAAAAAGCTCATTTTGTTCTTGGAGAACTGTGACTTTGTCAGTTAATTGAGTGATCTGAAAATCTAAGGCCCTGAAATCAAGAGTACGGTCGGTTTCACTACGGGTTTCATTTAATTGAGAGATTTGCATCCTCAATTTTTTGATGGCGTTGTCTTTTCCTTGAATGGAAGCTTTCATTTTTTTCGATTACAAAGACTGAGTCAAAATCAAGTATATCTTGAGTGGGTGAAGATGTGTTGTTTCCAAAACTTTCTTTAAGGTTTTGATATTTTAACTACAGATTTAAATGATTTACCTTAAGATTGGAAAATGTTTTACTAAATTAGTATGATCATCCTTTTGAACCTTATCAAGTAATTAAGAAAGCTCGACTTCAAGTTCCAGACAATGTGCTTGATCAACAGTGTGGGCAGCATGCATTTCAGTAAATCTAGATACAGTAAGCTCAGAATTCGTTGCAATATAAAACACTTCTTTGGACAAGCAATCGGCAATTAAATTATCATTAGCAATGAGGAGATTTTTCTGCTCAATCTCATCATGCTTCCTATTCATAACATTTTGGTCAATCTCAGCTTCCAACTCTTCAAAAATTTCTTTTATATCTTTATTTTCTTTAGTTAGAGCCTTTTGAATACCCTTAAATTGTTCTTTAAGTGTTTTAAAAAATGGAATGACCTCGGTGAGATAACATTCCTTGGTTTGTTCAAAACCCCTTTCCCCTTCAGTGAGCCTCGTTTGTGTAATTCTCTTTTTACAGGTTTTTTCAAATTCCGAAAAAAGTTGTATAAGTGCAAAAATATTACTTTTTACTTGACTTTTTGTTAGAAGCACCCTGGGGACAAGCGTTGCAGGTGTATTTGGAGGATACATCATCAATGCTTTGATTGGTCATGAAGCTGTGGTCTGCTCTTTGAGAGCTAATGCTTTCATCTTGATGAGATCCTTGGACCAAAATATCTGCTCGGGGGTCAATTGTTTCTGTGGTGTGAAAGTCGTTAAATAATTCTCTTTCAATGTGGTGCAATCTTAACTTTCTTTTTCACACACTCTGGGTCTTTCATTTTGTCATTCATTTTCTTCCTAGTGATTTCAGCTATCTCTAGGGTATCCTCTGAGTTGTGCACTATGGCCGGGACATGATTGGTTTTGATAATTTCATGACCATTATATAGAGCAGGCTGAACTTGCTTTGCATGAGTGAGGCATAAGGGGTTCATGTAGCCAATAGCTACCTTATTATGTTCATCATAATTGGGCTTTGGTTTACACAACATGTGAACTGTTTAAAGAGACTAGTCTTGTTTGCATAATTTATCCTCGACCTTTTCTTTTAAAGCTTTCATGTTCAAAAATTCGTCAAGGTATTTATTTTCTTTCTGTTTAAAATCCTTTTTCAAAGACGTAACTTCTTCTACCATTGACTTGTTATGGTTAATGGTAGAGGTAAGTTGCAGTTTTACAGAATGAAGTTCTTTTTTCAAATTTTCTTCCTTACGATTACGATCAGCGATAACTATCCTTAATTGTTCATTAATCTTTTGTTCTCTTTCTGTTAATTCAAACTTAGCCCGTCTTTCATACAGTTCAACTTGTTCCTTATATGTCGCAAGTTTAGCAGTCAATGAATTGTCAACTACATTGTTCTGTGTGGTCATAGAGACACATTGGGTAGACGGTTCATATATATCGTTAAGTATCATCATGTATGCATCATTTGGTATAGAAGATACATTACTTTGTACAACTGGCACTGCGTTGTCCTTTACATACTGATCATATGGAATCATATTACTATCACTCGTATAATCAGTATGTGAGTCGACAACGTAGTTTGGTTGTACATCGTCATGCATCTCGTGTACTTCATGATGTTCACAAACAGCATCCTGATAGTGATCATTATCGTGTACCTCAGATAGAAAGTTTAAATCATAAGACGGACCGGCTTCATCATAAACAGGATCTGCGGATGATAGATTTGCCATGAACATGATTTATGCAGTAGGAGCTTCATCAATATCATAATCAAAAGCATCACAGTCATTAGCTTGAAACACATTATCCACATTGAGTGCTAAGTCCTGAACTAGTTGCTCATCCATATCTTCATCAACAGCAGTGTCTTGTCCACCTGCAATAAATAGCAACTGCTCTTCATCTAATGCCACCCCATTCTCTTGAGCTTGCATCAGCAACATCTTGTATTTAAAGTATTCTGAGTTCTGTGGTCGCTTAGGCTGAGTACATTTCCTTGCTATGTGGCCTATACCGTTGCAGTTGTAGCACTTAATCTGCCTTGCTTGACCTGGATTTGCATTCCCAACTCTGTTCTGAGATCCTTCATAACCAGCTGCACCTGCACCCCGTGCATTGTTCCCCTGACCTCTATTCTGTCGACCTTGAACATTTTGAATAACAACCCTGTCATCTTGAACTGTTGCTTGGTTTCTTGTATTTGATGAAGTTCTGAGTTGATTGTTTGTTTGAGGTAGGTATGTTTTGTATGATTGGGTGAGTAAGGCAAGCGTGTTGGTTAAGTTCTCAATTAAGTTGTCCATTGAAGAGAGTCCTGAGTCAAGTTTAGTATTGTCAGCAAAGTGTGGTTGAAGGTGTGTAGATTGTATAGTGGTAGATGATTGCGAGTAGTACTGCTGTTGTGAAACATTAGACATCAAGGTGAGAGGATCAACATTGTGTTGAGTAAATCAATCCAACATCATTTTGTTCTCATTAGTGTGTGCCTCATGTTGCTTCAGATAAGCATATAGCTGATCATAGTTGAAGTCCCTCAAGCCTCTGTTCAGTTTCACTGTTGTTACAAATCTACCCCATTTAGGTAACATGTTATTAACAAACTTTGAGTTCAACTGCATTCTTGACATGGTCATCTTGATGTTCCGCATGTCGTTGATGAGCTTGGCAAACCAGACATAATAGTCGTGAATGGTTTCTCCTTTGTTCTGATGGAAGTGTTCAAAGTCATCATACAGTTGTGATTCTCGATCTTCTTTCGTTAGTTCTGAACCTTCCAGGAGCATCTTCACATTATCCCAAATGTCTTTTGCTTCAGTGTAGTGATTGATGAGAGTGTAGATGTCTTTTGGTAACACTTGAAGTAGGATGTTTGTTACCGAATGTCAGCATTATACATATCTTTATCCTCAGGTGAAAGGTCCGAATAGACTCGAGCTCGTTCGGGACCTAGTTGCATAAAACGGATTTTACACAGTTAAGGTTTATACCAAAACCCTAACCCAGTCATGTAATTTTACATGCAATCCAAATGTACTATCTATAAGGTATACGTACAAGTTAACCATGCATAATATTTAAAATATATTTTCCTTCCTTTTTTGCCAAACCCTACGTACCATTATTTGAAGCTAAGGTACAAGTCGATTATGCACAAGATTCAAACTAATCCATTTCCCTCTAAACATTATTAAGCCATGTGTATCATCCTTTAAGCATAAGTTACAACTCTTCCATGCACCACATTTGAATAAATTCTTCCCCTCATCAGCTCAGGCTCGTACAAACCAATGAAAGAGGCTAGATAACAAGTGTAAGATAGTTTGGGTTCTTGATTCATTCTCCAAGGGCTTATTCGTTCCCTTACCAAGCCTTTGGTACCCATTCATATGTCTAGTAATTAATATAACTGTTAAATAAAGACTATGTTGTGTTATAGGATCATTTATAAGCTTTCATTAAGCCACTTGTATAAGCAAAAACTCTTTTGAGACTTCCAAACCAAACCGTGCCCTAATCGACCCTTTTGGGACCCTAAACCTATTCGAACTCCATCAATAAGCTAGCTAAAGCTTATTTGTACCTTTAAGCTCTATATAGCATGTATCCTTAACTTATTCTAACCTTTGAAACACCCCTTAATAAGCCACAACTCGACGACTTATAATTTCCAAACCAAACGCACCTTATTGGGCCTTAAAAGCCCATAAGCTATTTTCGATAAGCCATCAGCTTTAAGCTGTGGAAATAAGCTCTAATACATCTTTTATAATCACTTGTATAAACCCTTAAACCATAAAACCATTCGTTTGATTTTCCTAAACTAAACGTGCCCTTTAAAGCTTAAAAGAAAATCTTTTGCTTCCTATCAGATATAAAAGCAATAAGGCTGAATCTCTCAAAGAAGATATTAGAGAGATAGTAGCAATAGATAGCTGTTATATCAGTTTTTATAAGCTTAAACAAACCCCAAGCTATAAGCTTTTGGCTTACGGTTTCAAAACCAAACGCACCCTTGTTGGGCTAACGAGCCCATATGCTCATTTTATAGGCTATAAGCTTGTTAAATCTACAAAATCAACTTATTTCAGCTTATTGTGATAAGCTAAAAACTGCCAAACGAAATTGAATTCAAAAATACAAAGTATATTGATTTTCTTTTTTTTTTTTTTTTTTTTTTTTTTTTTTTCTTTTGTTTTAACTAAAAATGCAAACCGGAATAGTGCTTTGCGGGGAAAACTTTCAACATTATTGCATACTTGTATATCTTTTTGGGCCAAAAACAGTAAATATCTAAACTAAAAAACTATAAGGATGTAACATCCGGCAATTTTCGGAATTTTAAATGACTATTTTAAACTTTGACTTTTCAGGTCCGATCTTACTTTTGACTATTGATCTTTTATTGTCACATAAAAACGATTACCGCGTAACTGGTAAAATTTTCGGAACATATTTTAGATAATAAATCATATTTATTATTACATCTCTCAATGGAAAGTTATTTTTAACTTATTTGATTCGAAAACGAAAAAGGATATATACTAATTCATAGTTGATTTATCAAAAACGAACCACTAAATCATGTTTTCACGATTCGGACCCTAAAACAATTTGATGTAAAACAATATTTCAGACAACTTTTTAGTTTTACCCGAGACCTGAAAACAGTCAGAAGGTGACTGAAATGCCCTCGCAACAATTTTGAACACAACGCGTACCGACCCAAAATAATTAAATTTGTATTTAATCATCATAATTTATTAAGTAAAAGTATTTAATAAATTAATTATCTTGTTAATCGAAAACGTTGGTTAAAAACACAATTATTGAAGTTAAAATTCATTTTACGGATAAAGTTTGTCGGAAAAATATATAAATGAATAATAAA
The DNA here is from genome assembly GCA_026074375.1 of Tanacetum coccineum. Taxonomy (NCBI): domain Eukaryota; kingdom Viridiplantae; phylum Streptophyta; class Magnoliopsida; order Asterales; family Asteraceae; genus Tanacetum; species Tanacetum coccineum. The sequence continues at coordinate 9,749 of BQNB010040441.1, forward strand.
CGTTTTAAATAAATTCTATAAAACATTTACGAAAATTAGTCGAGTGAATACTCATTTTTATCAGAAAAATAATTTAGAAAACAATGGCGAAAGTTTCGATATTCGAATCGTCCGTTAAGTCATTCAAACGAGTCCCGAACCGTTTTTACCAAAACTATAATAAAGAAGTTACACTTTAGACCCTAAACTATGTTAACTTGCCACTTTTGATATAAAGTTTTAATATATATACAATTTATATATATATCTTTTCATTTCACTCTCTTATACAACACACACACCACCACTCTCCTCTCTCTTCTCCAAAATATCCGGCCACCACCTCCCACTGCCGCCGGCCACCACTGCCGCCGCCGGAAAAGTTTTCCGGCGGAATTTTCCGACCAACTCCAAAAACACTCCTCATCACCGGATCTATTCGATCCCCACACCCACTCTCCTCCACGCGCCTTTTCCCCCCTCCGCCTGTCTCAGCCGCCGCTGCCACCCTCATCATAACATCATCATCATCATCTCCACACCACCAAAACAACCTCGTCACCATGCCACCCTACGCCTCTTCCTCCACGCCATCACCGCTGTACAACCACCACTAAGGGTGCGTTGGTATAGCAACCCCGAAATGGGTGTACTCGCTTATGTGGCTAAACCCCAAGGGTGCGTTCGGGTTGGTTTTCAAAGCACCAAGGGTGCGAGTGGTTATTGCACCAGCAGGGGTGCGTGTGGTTCAACGACAAAGGGGTGCGTTTGAATGGTTTGCACTAGTAGGGGTGCGTTCGGTCTGGGTTCAGCGTATAGGGTGCGCTTGGTTGTTTCATATCAGCCAAGGGTGCGGCTGTTTATATGGTTAACACCACGATGGTGTGTTTGTTTATGTGGCTAACACCACATTAAGGTGCGTTCCGGGTTATAAACAGCCACAAGGGGGCGTTGGGTTTGTGATAACAGCCAAGGGTGTTTGTTTTCGGTGACAGCCACCCAAAAGGGGTGTTGTTTCGGTGATGAACCACCGCAGGTAGGGTGTATTTGGTTTCGCGGTTTATCACCGCAAGGGGGTGCGTTGGTTTTGGGCACCACAGCCGCAAAGGGTGCGGTTGGTTTGTGGTAAGAACAGCCCACAAAGGGGTGTTTGGTTCTTGTGGTTATCACCGAATAAGGGTGCGTTTGGTTGTCGTCCACAGCCAAGGGTGTTTGTTTTGTTTGGTTTCGGTTTGGCACCAAGAGGGTGCGGTTGGTTTGTTATTTCATAGATAGGGGCGTTTGGTTGTGGTTTAACAGCCGTATGGACTATTTAGACAACTTAGGGTGCATTTGGTATTATGACAGCCCAAGAGGGCGTTTGGTTTGGCTCATAGTTCACATAGGGCGTGTTTGATTTTGTTAGATAGCAATTAGGGTGCGTTTGGTTGCGGGTTTAGCAGCAAGAGGCTGCGTTTGGGTATTGGATCGATAGTCTATTTTTGGGCGCCGACTTGTCCCGGGGAGTACGCGTATGGTTTGTTGCGATGTATTTTTGTGTTATTCGTATTTTGAAGATTAGTTTTTGATGACCCTTTCCGTCGTGAATGTTTATCATTCTTTTTCTTTTCCGATTGTGAATATATTTTGCTTTTTATTAAAAATGTAAAAAAATACCAAACAATTACTTTTTCCCTAAAGTATTGAAAGTACACAAATAAAAAAATTGAAAAAAAAAAAAACAAAAACCAACAAAACAATTGTGGTGTTTAATCGTTTTTATATCGACCACCAACTCTCTCACTTTGAATGATTACAAAACTACGAAGGAGTGGTATAAGGCGGGCTTGATCCAAGGAACATCGCTACCAAAAAAAATAAAGAAGGACGCTTTTTTTTCTTTTTAAAATCGCCTCCTCTTCGGCGTGGGGGTTGTGCTAATTCCCTTCCGTTTCTCTTGGCGTAGTTTTTTTAAGAGCTACCCGGGACTTTTACATTTCCGTTATTACCAAAAAATATGATATTGTTCTTATAATTAGGTTTAGTGCGTATATGCGCCACTCCGCACTCGCGTTCTCAAACCCGTGGTGGTTCGTGACCATCTCTCAACAGAAGTATCCCCACGAAATATTTGAACCTTTTTTTAATCTTAATGAACCTCTTGAAAAATCGAGCTCTTCCCGTAGTGTTAAGATGGTTCGATCAACGTATATGGCGGGGAATAATTGCCTCTGGTGCACCACCGAGGGTTTTAATGCTGAGGCAATCGTGGTTTCCACCAACAAGTTTTCTTAATGTGTGCATTTCGAGCGCAAAGCATATAAAGTCTCATTAATATGATTGACTTTCGGACCCATTCTCTGACCTTGAGGAGGAAGAAGAAGAAAGGAGAAAAGAAAATTCCTCATGATCACATTCGTTGTGGTTTAGCAAAATAACTCTTCCACCATAAAATACAAAGGAAAGGAAGTGGTGCCTTCTTAACTCGGCCAATTCAATTAAGATTAAGTCGTTGGCTTTTTCATTTCTCTTGCAGTGGAGGGGCCCAAGCCCATCATTGGCTCTAAAAGAACCCCTCGTTCTATTTCACTTTGGAAGATCTTGTTTCCAAAAAAATTCATCATATGGAATTCTTTCCTCCCCAAGAACGACAAATCTCCAAAATAAATTTCCAACTATAACCTTCTTGAACAACGTTTTGCGTGATGTTTCTTGATGAGATGAATCGTTCATGACGTCATGGGGGACCGTGACAAAGATCTCCTTCGTGCTTGCCCTCTCATGGTTTTTTTAACCGAATTAGCACCAACTAGTTACCTTCTACAATGCCTTTTTACTTAAACCCCACCGACCCAAGATTCTTTTAATTCTGCCACCGGGGGTGGTAATCTTTTTGGGAAAAAAGAATAGTACTCAAGATGTGTTGACAATTATCGAAAACAAATCCAAGGTTCGCAATTCACGAAACAAATCAATTATTTCTCAAGTGAAATCGGTGTGAGGTGGGGGGGGGTGGGTGAGATGTTTGTGTTTAATTCTTCTTCTTCTCCGCTATAGCCAAACTTCCTCATGCAGTAAATCAGCAAACCGAGTGAGTGAAGTGTGACAAGTGATATACATGATGTAACTACCGCCATGACGGGCTATTCTAAAACAATTTCACGCAACCCCACCTCCAGCTTTGTATAAAAAGCCATTGAGGAAATTTGTGTAATTGCGCGGTGTGGTGTGCTCATCCATAATTATCAGGTCTCGCCCCCGCCTATTGGCAAACACTTTCCCAGAAATATCTGGGGATAATATTCAAGGATTTACGTTTTTCAGCAAAGCCATCCCGCGGTTAACTACAATCAGGGGGGTAATTCCAGGTTTGGTTTTGGGTTTTTTATCATCCTCTGTGTGGTTTTAATTACAAACTTCCTCGACCCACCGGGTGGTTTTTGCACAACAAAACGTTACAAAATTAATCAAAACGGGTTGGTTTTTTTTTAGCCCCACTTAAGGATTATAACCGATTGAACAATTTCAATCAAAAATGCAAACTTATCAAGCTCAATTCAACAAAATTCAAAGTTTGTTCCTTTAAGTTGATTGGAGGGGGGAGAAAGGGAAGAAAAAGGGAAGAAGGGAAGGAAAGGGAAAATTAAGGGGGGAAAAAACAATTCTTGAGGGGCTAACTTGAGGAAAACCATGCAAAGAACCAAAATTAATTTACTATTGTGAAAAATGAGAGCGTTAAGGATTACGAAAATGCAAAAAATTTTCGATTCAAACTTCGATATGTCTAACCAAACAAACAGCTTAAGAACATTGATGGCAGCTTTCTTACAATTAAACACGCTCATATTTGGGTAGGGATCCTCTCCCTAAGGAGCAAAGCAAACCCTATCTGCTAAACCTTTAAAGGTGAAATTAAATTTATATATTAAAAAGCCCCATACCACTCGAATTAAGTGGGAGTGGTTTTCTTTTTCTTGATGGACCTTCGTTTCCTATTGCCTTTCTACCATTTATTATCCGGAGGGAGAGGGGATTGAAAAGAGGATTGTTGAACTGAAAGATTGATAATTGAATTTGAATGAATTTAGGTTTGAAATTTGAATCATTTCCCTTGTTTGAAATGTGAAAAAAAAAATAGGAATGAAATTGATTGAAATATTGGTTTGAAATGTGAATGTGAAAAGAATTTGAAAATTAAGAATGGAAAAAAACATTGTGTGAATGGGAGAAGTTTTGTTTGTGAGGAGACAGGGGGGGAGAGGAGGAAGAGGATTTGTTTGTTTGAGGAGACTTTTTCTTTAGAAGGGGTTTTTTTGTGATTTTTTTTTGTTTGAAAGTTCTGATGAAATTGAAGAAAGTGTTGGAGGGAGAGATTTGAATAGTGTTTTTTTGTTTTGGAGGGGAGACTTAGTGAAATTTGTTGGAAATTATGGGAATGGGAATGAAAGTTGAAATTGGATATTTTTTGTGTGTGAAATGATGAAGGGTTTTTGTGAGGGAGTTTTTTGCAAAGTGTTTGTGAGGAGAGGAGACTAGAGGGGAGAGGAGAGGAAGAGAGATTTTTTTTGATGAGGGAAAGGGAAGATGTGAGGAGAGATGAGATGTTTGTTTGTTTGTTGTTCTGTTTTTTGTTTGAGGAGACTTTGTTTTTGATTTTCTTTTTTACTGATGTGTATGTGATGAAATGAAAGAAAAAAGAGTTCATGGGAAGTGTTGATGTGAATATGAAAGTGAATAACTTGAGGATGATTGATGAGAAAAGGGGATTGATGAAAAATGGATTGATGATGAAATAGTTGTGTGAAAATGATGAAAAGATGGTGATTCGAGGCACTTGAATTATGAAAATTTTTATATAGAATTTTGAAATGTGTTGTTTGAGGTAGGGAGGGGGGAGGAGGAATTTTTTTTGTGAGAATGACATTTGTGAGGAGACTGGAGAGAGAGAGAAGGAGGGGAGGGAAGACTTTCTAAGACGAGAGAGACTTTGAGGATTGATTTTTGTATGAGGACAGGGAGAGGGAGTATTTGTTTTGTTTTTGGCTGTTTTTTTTATATGGATGAAAAAATGATTGAAATTTTTTTTTGGGAAAAATTGAGGATGAAGAAAGTGTAAGGGATGATGGACTGAATGTGAACAATGGATGGGAAAAAAAATGAAAATGAAAAAAAGTGTGAAAAAGTATTGTGGGTGGGAAAAAAGAACTAGTGTTTTTTTGAGGAAGACTTTTTAAACGGACCCGAATCATTGGTGAGGTTTATGAGTTTCATGGTGAGAGTTTGTGTTTGAGTTTACCATTAGGTCCACCTCTCTCGTTCCAAAAAAAAAAAAAGCTACCTAAAAAAAAAAAAGCTTTTTCTTTTCTTATTTTTCTTTTAAAAACCTCTTCTCAAATTAAATTATGTGGTTTCACCAACAAAAAGGATCCCACCTCGTCCATCTCATATCTTCCTTATCCGTCAATGATATGAACCAAGGAAAAAAACGGCAAGAGAAGGAGAAAAGGAAAGGAAAACCAAGGGAAATGACACAAGGGAGAAACAGGAGGAAAAAAGAAGGTAGGAAGGCAAGGAACACACAAGAAAGGAGTTTATATGAATGAAGTATATTGTTTTTGATATGATGTTGAAACTTTGCAAATGTATTGAATATTTTTAATGAAATATGTTGTGATTATATAAGAAGAATAACGGACGCGAAGAGGAAACAAGAGGGGGAGAAAAAGAAGACAAAAAAGGGGACAAGAAAAGAAAAGAAAGAAAGGGAAAATAGAAGGAATAGGAAAACAAGGAAATAGGAGGGGGGAAAGAGTGGAAAGGGAAAAGAAAAAGGATGAAAGGAATTGAACATGTGATGAAGCGGGAATGTTGTGTGAATATGAGAGGTATAGTGTGGATCGGGGATTTGTAGTATTGTAAAATTTTGAATGACTGAAAGTAAATAAATGGAAAATGAAAAAAATGAAATTGGTTTGTTGTAATGTGTGAAATTGATGATGAAGTATGATTGCTAATGGTGGGAATCGATGTTGAATTTTTTGAATGATTTGAATTTGTCTTGCCATGTAATTGATGATAATCCATTGATTTTTTGAAAATAAGCTAAATGTATGAAATATGGAATAATTGAATTTGCTGATTATGAATTGTTGAATGATTAAATTGAAATAATTGAAAAATGGAAAAATTTTTTTTGTGATCATGTTGTTGAAGGTCCAAAAAAATTAATATAATGTATGTTGTGATTCGAATGATTGATGTGGAAAATTGAAGTATTTTGCTAATGAAAATGGATATGATAATGTGAAAATGATGAATATGTAGGCAAGAATTTGAACTTTTTTTGAAGATGTGGTGATGGAAGGAGTATGGGTTTTGAATGATTTATGAATTTTTTGTATGTTTTTGAATTTATTAAGAAGATACGGAAAATGAAGGGAAGGATGGGAGAAATGTATGATTTGTGTATATTGGGTTTATATGGTTGATTGTAATGAATGTGGTGGAAGTAACAAATGGAAATAATATGGATACATATTGATAAAGGATTGTTGGGAAAGTCCACCAAAAATTTATAAATTTGTGGCTCCCAAAATTGTTTGGTGGTTGGGCAAAACATACCTGTTCACATCTAATTTGCTCTCTTTTTGTATGCCGATTCTATATGAAATAAATGAATATGAGTTGCTTTTAATAATTAATGCTTTTAATTTGCTTTATTTCTAATCCAGGGAAAAATACCAAAAAGATTGCTTTTTTAATATAAATATAAATTATTTTATAATATTTTAAAAGTTCCTTTTTCCACCAAAGAGGAAGAAGAGGGGAAACTTATATATTGGCAAAAAACAAAAACAAAAAACAAAAAAAAAAAAAACAAAAAAAAAAAATAAACACATCCCTCTTAATGTGGGAAAATTAATTTGCCTTCACCTCAGCGATTATCCTTTACTAAGAAGATACCTAAAAAAAAAAAACTAGTGACCCTGGGAAGGAAAATTTCTCATTATGCGTGGTTTTGTTTTAAGTAGCTCAAGTGCAAAAGGCCTCAGCCCGACATATATATCTAGAAGGGGTGCTTAGCATCCTTAGCATCCATTTAGCATCAATTGATTGTATGCACTCTTTTCTCGGTGTTGGAAAAAAAAAGAAAAAGGTTTTAGTGAGGTTTACCCGAGCTTTATTTCCCACCCCAAATGACTCTTAAAACTTGCTAACACAGGAGGATTATATGCACTCAGAGTTGAGGAATTTGTCGTTGTAGTTGGAATTTGTTGGTTTAGTTGGAATTTTGTTCTTTGTATCCCAAAAAAAGCTTTTTAATCCATTTTTCACAACAAGAAGCCTATACCAATAAGGCAAAATAAAGATAGGAAGAAGATAAAAAGATAGGAGGGAAGGGAAAAGATTATTAGAAGAGGAAATATAAAGAGGTGGGGAAGATGAAACAAGATTACAAAGATTACACACACACACAAGTGATATGAAATTGAAATGGTTAAGGTAACCAACACCCGCTCCATGTGTGGAGGAAGAGGGGTCCTTAGATTTTCCTTTTTTTTCTTTACCTCCTATTTTCCTATTCCCTTATTTTATACCCTTGAGCCTTTAATGAGTGCCATTGAGTGGGTCTTATGGGCTTATGGGTTCTTTTCCTAACTGGGCCGGGGGCTTGGCCTTTATTTCTTGGGGCTTTTTGAGCCGGCGAATCGGACGGAGAAACCCGAAAACATGGAACAATATTAGATTACAAAACCCCAAAGCCCGTTGGTTTTGTTTTGTTTGTTGTTGAACCCCGTTTGTTGTTTGAACCCCGTCTTAGCCTCAATTTTTATTACAATACAAATGACTAAATTACGCTAATAAGACGATGATAACATTCTTTGGTTGACTACTTATATAAAATTTTAAGGGCTAACAATCTCCCTAATGTTGATGGGTTCTCTTTCTTCCACACTCCTCCGTTTTACACCGGTTGACTTGAGGGGATTCTTTTGTTGTGAAGGTGACGTTTGCTTTTGCCTTGTTTTGGTCTTGTCTTGTTTTTGTAAATGGCTCTGTCCTTCTCTTCTTTTCTTCTTTTGATCATTCATGCTTTGATGATCTTGATCTCTTGAGCCTTATCTTTGACTTTTGAGTTCTTGAGATCGTTATTCTTGCATCATCTCCTTTGGACTTGGCTTAATCTTCTTGATTTGACTTTCTTTTTGATCAAACTTGGTGTCTTGGACCAACTATTGCTCATTACTTTGTTTACATTCTTATTTTGACCTTATGAGGATTTATTAAGTCTTAACAAACATCTCCCCAAATTGATGATTCTTTATTAGACTTTGACGGTGCTCTTTGATGAGGGGAGATTAGATTTAAATGGAGCTTTAGAAGATTAGGAAAATCAAGGGAAAAAGAAGATTTCGACTAATCTATCTTGACTTTAATGCATTGACCTTTTGAAAATGTTGGTCCTGAGTATGAGCATGTGGTTTATTATGAATCGATTCATGGGAACTGAGGCTTTTGCTGCATTGGGAATGAAATGAATGAGGAGCTTTGCAACAAACAGCGTCTAAACCTTTGAAATTGAAAATTTTGATGAAATGAAATTAAGACAGTTAGTTTTAGGCATAATAAAAATTTATATAAAAGATTGAATATGGCTTTTCTTTCTTTGTCATTCATCTTGACTTTGGTTTTGCTTTTTTTGTTAACCTCAGTTTCTCCCGATTTTATTTTTTATAGTATAAATACTTTTTACCTGTGATCAGGTAGGGTTTTAGATTCAAAATAGAATCTCTTGACAGGGTTTCCAGCTCAGCCTCCCAAGCGTATTGGATCTTCTAAACAGATGTAATGTATTCGATACACCTTGCTTTGCTAGTCTCATTACCGGAACGTCTCACAAAGAGACAACACGGGTAGGAGTGAATCAGATAGTTACTATCTTTGCTGATTTAAGTCGTCAATTATTACTGGACCAAAACTTGATATCCAGTTATCACAAGCTTGATTCATGTAGAATCTTGCCAAGTCAACTACCAAAAGAGCTTATATGTTTGATGTTGGCTTAAGCAGGGATTTGGATTTGGATGAACTGTATGTCCATTTCAAGAAAGGGGATAAGAGAAGGATTTTCCAATCTTCACTGTGGGAATACTTAAGTATCACTCGGATGTTTCTGGGCAAGGATCTCAAAGGATAATGGTAGTTTAGGACCTCTTTGTTACAACCATTAGTGTACTTTGTGTTGGGTGTTTGTTGTTCAACAAGTGTTTTGTATTTTAGACATTCTGTGTCCTTCCTATGGGATTTTATATATTTGAGATCTCTTTTGGCTCTAGACTCGATTTGTCGCATTTTGGTTTTAGTAATCGGCAAAAGTGCTCTTTATTGAGCATAGAGAAAAAGGCTCTTCTCAGGCTTCTTGATGCATGCAGTCTTAGCCACCTATTCAATATTAACAATCGCGGAAGTAGTGTGAGTGATGATTGTCAATAGATAAACGTTGATGGTATTCTCCGCTGACAATTGAGACAAGTTTTTTTGATGTGGACCGGAAACCCGAAATAAATGGCTGGGGGGGAAGGGGTATGGGTTTCTTTTTGTTTTTTCTGTTTGTGCATTTGCCTCACTGGGGTCCATTGACGTCGTCTTCAATATCAACCAAAAATCATCATTGTGGGAGGTTGATAGATTATGTATTGACACGGTTTTTTTTCCTGCCTTGCTACTAAGGTGTAAGCGAGGGCCTTCTTTCTTTTTACCCTGTGTCCATACATTTCTTTTCTTTTTATTCTTCAACCCCCTCCCCTTCAATTTGCTTGCTTACCAAGACGGTCATTTCATCCATTACTAACCCTTATTGTATTATTCCAGTGTTTTTTTTTAGCTCAATCTTAGTCGGGCATTCTGCCCCACCATTTCTTCCTTATACACATTCATCTCAATCATACATAAGGACTGCTTGCTATTTTAAACTATGGAGTGTCCCTTGGGTAGATCCCTCCGGTTCTGGTTTGGATCGTTAGGATTATACCTAGCCTAACCCACTTATGATGACTTCAGAATTGTCGTGAAATTAATAGGTTGTTTGGGTATAAAGATCGAACCTAAAACCATTTTCTGACATTGTTATTTTTTTTCAATTACTCCCCCTTCACATGTGCTCCGAGGAAGATTGAAATTGTTTAGCACATGAAGAGGGGAAGAGTTTTTTCTTGCAATGAGGGCCTTAAAGCTCACATCCTGTCTTTAGTCATTTGGGTTTTACACTTGGGGCGCCCGGTGGGGTAAGAATAAAACTACTTCAGTATTTTGAAATAAAATACACAATTGATTATAATTTTTTGGCCATGAAAAAATTCCGAATGGGGGGAGTGAGGAGGAGGAAAAAAGGGAAAAAAGGAAAGGAAAAAAGAGAAAAAAAAAAAAAATTATACCATGTGATATTGCATCATGAATTAGGGGAATTAAGATTCCACATACTCCCCTTCAACAGTAATTTATGTGGGATACCAATATTTATTTTAAAACATTGACCATTTGGAAAAATGAAAAATTTGATTTAAAAAATTGATATTACTGTTTCATTCATACATTTCTCTAGAGTATCAAAGTGTAGATTCCACATACACTTTGGTATATTTACAAAGTCTCAATCTTTGTAATTTTGGATTATTCCAAGGTAACAAACACTTTATATCATAAAGAACCGATCAAGGCGTGGGATCAACAAGAATCGAGGTAGAATGGAGTCGTAATAGATCTGGGTATGTGCTGGTATAAGTTTTGGAATCGGCACATATAAAGCTGAATCGAGGGAGAGCGGAGCCGTAATAGATCTGTATGTTGTCCTTTATTCAGGGCTAAGCTAAGTCTTAAGCCTAGGCCTCTATATTGTCCTCTCATTCATGAATGAGTCAATAGTATATATTTGTCACTGATTGCTGTTTTTTTTAATATGTTATTTCGATGTATTGATCTTTGTTTAAAAAATTCAGCAGGTTATTACTTGGGTTGAACAAATTAGTCAGCTACTGCGTAACGTTCACTAAATGTTTTGTGCAGGGTAAATGTTAGATATTAGAAAAAGACTCGGTCACCCCGTGTATTTTACCGTTTATTGTAGCTCGTAGTCAAGCGTTTAATGTATAGCATTTGGTAATGGTCCGGGTATTAAACCCAACGTGTAAGCCCTCTACCAAGGCCTTTAGGCCGGTTTGTAACTTACTATATAAGCCTCTTCCATGCCTTGGAAGAGGTAGTTAGTCATTTCATAATACAAGTTCATTTTCTCTCACTAGAAAGTTTTTCTCTCTAGACTTGACTAATCCATCCATATTACATTGTGTTATGATTTCTAATATCTTACAATTGGTATCAGAGCACATGGGATGATTAGCTAGATTGTGTGTGCATTTTCTTGGTTAGTTTAGATCAAAAGTTGGGTTTTTGAAGGTTTATAGTCTTGTTCTTGGTTCTCTTTGATCTTGACATTTGTGATGTTAGAGTTCATGTTTTTATAGTTGCTATAGCCTTCTAGTATCAAGTTGTGCAAAAAAAACCAAGCAAAAATGTTCAAAAGGGTGATTTTTAGGCGTTTTTAGGTGAAAATACAAGTTTTTCTAGCTAGCGAGTTAAGGCACTGTTTGAAGATCTTCGTAGCGAGTTGTGGCACTGTTCTGGCGAGTTGTCAGACTAGTACACTGGTTGTCAGGTCGTACTATGTCAGCAACTTATCTTTTTGTGCAGGTTGACTTTTTGTGCAGGTAGCGACTTGAGGTAGTGAGTTGACTTTTATTGCAGTTAGCGAGTTGAGGCCAGCGAGTTACAGGTTATCTGAAGACTATTTTCTAGCGACTTGAGAACAAAAACTCTGTCCATTTGATTTCTTGTTAGCGAGTTGTCAAGTCTCTACATAATAGCGAGTTGTCAAGTCTCTTCACAGCGAGTTAGAGGGTAGCGAGTTGTGAAATTTTGGACTTTTAGACTTTTGGACTAAATTCAACCTGTAATCTTAACAAACTTGTACAACAACTCACCATTTCAAACAATCAATCACCATTTTAACATACAATCACTAATCATTGTTCGATCAACTTAAATCATTTCACAATCAATTAAGATGGCTAATCTTTCAGAAGATATCCTATGTGCCGGTTCTGATACCCGACCACCTATGCTTGATAGGACTGACTTTGTATCATGGCAACAACGTATTCGATTGTATTGTCGGGGTAAAGAGAATGGGGTAAACATTCTGAAGTCGATTGATGAAGGACCTTTTCAGATGGGAACTATTAAAGACACAATTGCTGAAGGGACATAAGGTGCCCAACAACTAGGTCCCGAACGGGCTCGAGTCTATTCGGACCTTTCACCTGAGGATAAGGATAGGTATAATGCTGACATTCGGGCAACAAACATCCTACTTCAAGGGTTACCAAAAGACATCGACACTCTCATATCATCAATATATTTTCACTGAAGAAAAAGAAATTTGGGGATAATGTGAAGATGCTCATGGAAGTGTTCAAAAAAAACTAACGAAAGAAGATCACGAGAATCACCAACTGTATGATGATTTGAACGCTTATGTCAGATAACAAAGGAGATTACATTTCTCGATATTTTTTCGGTTTTTGCCAAGATATCAATGACATGCGGAACTATCAAGATGGACCATGTCCAGGGAAGGCTGGTTGAACTCAAAGTTTGTTAATAACATGTTACCTGAATGGGGTAGATTTGTAACAGCAGTGAAACTGAACAGAGGCTTGAGGGACTCCAACTATGATCAGCTGTATGCTTATCTAAAGCAATACGAGGCACACGCCAATGAGAACAAAATGATATTGGATCGATTCACTCAACACGTTGTTGATCCTCTCGCCTTGATTTCATATATGTCTTCACAATCAGGAGTACTAATCACAATATCTTCAACTCTCACTATTCCGCACATCTTCAACCACACTTTGCTGACAACACCCAACTTGATTCAGGACATACATACCTCAAACCAACAATCAACTTAGAACCTCATCAAATACAAGGAACCAAGCCATAGTTCAAGACGGCAGGGTTGTTGTTCAGAATGTTTAGGGTTGACAGAATAGAGGTCAGGGGAATAATTCACAGGGTGCAGGTGCAGCTGGTTATGGGGGAGCTCAGAACAGAGTTGGGAATGCAAATCTAGGTCAAGCAATACAGATTAAGTGTTACAACTGATACGGACAGCCAACTATATGCATGGACTTAGACAAGCGACCACATAACTCAAATACTATATAGACAAGATGTTGCTGATGCATGATCAGGAGAATAGTTGTGTCATTAGTTGATGAGCAATTACTGTTCATGCAGGTGGACAAGATCATTGTTGTTAATGAGGAGTGGTATGAGCAAACAGTTCATGTTTTTGGACTCATTTTGTGGATAATGTGTTTTAAGTTGATGATTGTGATGCATTTGACTCTGATGTTGATGAGGCTCCTACTGCACAGACAATGTTCATGGAAAATCTCTCATCCGCAGATCCTGTTTATGATCAAGCTAGTTCGTCATATGACTCAGACATTCTATCTGAGTACCAAGATATGACAACTATCGGATGCTATTTGTGAACATCATGTAAGTACATCGAGTCATGACGATGTACAACCAAACTACATTGTTGACTCACATGTTGATGATACGGGTGATAGTAATATGATTTCGTATGATCAATATGTAAAGGACAACGCAGCGCCAGTTGTACAAAGTAATGAATCTTCTGTACCAATAATGATGCTATACATGATGATTTACTTAATGTTATATTTATGAAACATCATGCCTGTATGTGTCTCTTTTCTTTTCCATTTTACCAAGCCTCCGGATCATTGTTAAAAGGGTGAATCTATACTAACAATAAGGAACAAGTTGAACTCTATGAAAGACGGGCTAAGTTTGAATTAACAGAAAGAGAACAAAAGATTGATGAACAATTAAGAATAGTTACCACTGACCATAATATTAAGGAAGAAAATTTAAAAAAGAAACTTCATTCTTTAAAACTGCAACTTACCTCTGCCATCAACCATAACAAGTCAATGGTAGAAGAATTTACATCTTTGAAAAAGAATTTCAAACAGAAAGAAAATAAATTCCTTGAAGAATTTTTGGACATGAAAGCTTTAAAAGAAAACGTCGATGATAAATTATACAAACATGACCAGTCTCTTTAAACATTTCACATGCTGTGTAAACCAAAGCCCTATTATGATGAACATAGAAAGGTAGCTATTGGCTACAAGAACCCTTTATGTCTCACCCGTGCAAAGCAAGTTCAGCCTGCCCTGTATAATGGTCATGAAATTATTAAAACTACTCATGTCCCGGCTATAGTGCACAACTCAAAGGATACCCTAGAGATACCTGAAATCACTAGGAAGAAGATGAACGATAAAAAGAAAGACCCAAAGTATGTGAAAAAGAAGGTTAAGATTGCACCACATGATTACTCGAAAGAGAATTACTTAGCGACTTTCACACCTCAGAAACAATTGACCCCTGAGTAGATATTTTAGTCTAATGATCTCATCAAAATGAAAGCAGAATCTCTTAAAGGGCAGACCACAACTTCAAGACCAATCAAAGCGTTGATGGTGTATCCTCCAAATACACCCACAACACTTGTCCCTAGGGTGATTCCAACAAAAAGTCCAGTGAAAATTAACATTTTTGCACTTATACAACCTTTTTTGGAATTTGAAAAAACCTGTAAAAAGAGAATTACACCAATGGGGCTCACTGAAGGGGAAAGGGGTTTTGAACAAACCAAGGAATGCTATTTTTCAAAACACTTAAAAACCATTTTGAGGGTATTCAAAAGGCTCTCACTAAAGAAATTAAAGAAATGAAAGAAGTTTTTAAAGAGTTGGAAGCTGAGGTTGACCAAAATGTTGTAAATAGGAAGCATGATGAGATTGAGCAAAAAATATTCTCATTGCAAATGATAATTTAATTGCTGATTACTTGTCCAAAGAAGTGTTTTATATTGCAACAAATTCTAAGCTTACTGTATCTAGATTCACTAAAATGCATGATGCCCACACTGTTGTTCAAGCACGTTGTCTGACACTTGAAGCAGAGCTTTCTAAACTAAAAGATAAGATTCAAAAGGATGATCATAATGAATTGGTAAAACTCTAAATTACATGATAAGGTTCAAAAAGATGATCATAATGAATTAGTAAAACATTTTTCAAATCTTGAGGCAAATCACTTAAATTTGTAGTTAAAGTATCAAAACCTTAAAGAACTTTTTGGAAACAACACATCTCCACCCGCTTGAGATGCTCCTGATTTTGACTCAGTTTTTGTAATCGAAAAAATGAAAGCTTTCATTCAAGGAAAGGACAACGCCATCAAAAAATTAAGGATGCAAATCTCTAAATTAAATGAGACCCGTAGTGAAACCGACCGTACTCTTGATTTCAGGGCCTTAGATTTTCAGATCACTCAATTAACTGACAAAGTCACAGTTCTCCAAGAAACCAATGATCTTTTTATGGAGAACCGAGATGCAAAAATTAAGCACATTACAAGAATTAAATGAATCTATAAGATTACTAGTGCCAACATATCGAATTAAACAACTTGCCGTAGTTACTGAAAATGAGAATCTGAAAGCCTAAATACATGAAAATCTACAATGCATCACTATGAATTCTGTAAAACCAAGAGTTCTTGTCACTGGTAGGTATGCGATATACGTTGAACCAATTTCCCCTCGCAATAGGAACAATAGGGAAGTACATCTACATTATCTCAAACACCTTAAGGAAAGTGTAGAAACCCTTCGCGAGATCGTAGAGGAAGCTAAGGTTAAAAGACCATTAGATAGCTCAACATGCATTTTATTTGCTTTCCATTAATACACTAAACATTCTCAGGAACTTGTTAGCATATGTGATTGGACACTGTCCGAAAAGACTTAATCAACGAGATAAAAAACCATGCGCTACCCCTTTAAACTAGGAAAATAGCAATGTTACTTTTAAGGACCAATTGAAAACGTCCAATAGTAACACACAACTGTAGAGCAACTATTTTTTATTTTGGTACATTGAGAAGACTAATGTCCCTGCGCCTCCTTCTACAGGAGTAAATAGTTGCACTGATGCTAGCAGATCACATCCTAGGAGTAATACCAAGAAAAATAGGATCTTACCGGCTAAGAGTGTCAACACAAAGCAAGTAGAAGAACACCCTAGGACCAATAAGTCTTGTTTGAAAACCACGAATCATGTCGATTCTAGTATTAGCTCTAAGCGTACTGTAATTAATTCAAATTCTCATTCTGTTTGCCAAACATGTAACAAATGCTTAATTTCCGCCAATCATGATGTGTGTATGGTTACTTATTTGCACTTTGTGAACGCATCCCCCTCTGTTAAAAATGTTGTGCGCAAAGTTAAGCAAGTTTGGATACCTAAGCTTTCTTACCAGTGTTGGTTATCAATGGAGGCCCATGGGAAGAATATTCACGTTAGGAGAACAGTTCCCTTTAACTAGGCTCACTAAACCCAAAGTCGTGCCTGCTGCTATGGTCAAACCTAAAAATTTAGTACTATAATACTCTGTGATAACTAAGAAACTAAGTCACACAGATCAAAACCACTAACTAGATACCAACGTAGAAACCAACATCCCAAGTGGGTTCTTTATTCTGCTTCTTCTCGTTCGCCTTCCCACTGCAACAAGTGTCACATCACAAACAAACAACCAAACCATATCCATCAGTTCAAAAGATCAAAACACACATTCAACACACAAAAGTCACAAAACATTCACACGAAGAGGATTATAGATGAATGTTGGATAATTCTTTCTTAGAATCAGGCCATTGCTTATGCTAACCAACAGGAACCCAACCAAAATTAGGGACCCAACCAAAATTAGTTAGGAGATCCAACTTTCCCAAACACTCCATATTTGTCTTTTTCAAATGCAGGTCATATACAGAACAACCTTTTGGTAATTTGGACTCAGTTCTGCTCAAATCATATTACGGGGTATCGCTCACGGCTCAGGAATTTTGTGAAAAAGTTCATAGACGGGCACAGTTAGATTTGAGGAATGAGATCAGCCACTTTGGTGCTATCATGGGTTATGGAGATTACGTGATTGGTGACAGTGTGATCTCCAGGGTATACTATGTGGAAGGACTGGGACATAATATGTTTTCTGTTGGACAATTTTGTGACTCTGATCTCGAAGTTGCATTCAGGAAGCACTCATGTTATGTTCGCGATATTGATGGTGTTAAATTAATCAAAGGTTCTCGTGGTTCTAATTTATACACTATCTTGGTTGAAGACGTGATGAAGTCCTCCCCAATCTGCTTGTTGTCCAAAGCCTCCAAGAACAAATCATGGTTATGGAATCGACGTTTAAACCACTTGAACTTCGGTACCATCAATGACCTTGCAAAAAAAAAAAAGATTAGGTAGAGGTTTACCTAGATTGAAGTTTGATAAAGATCATCTTTGCTCCGCATGTTAACTAGGAAAGAGCAAAAAGCATACCCACACACCCAAAGCTGAAAACACCAACTTGGAAGTTCTTAATACCCTTCATATGGATTTATGTGGACCAATGCGAGTGCAAACAATTAATGGGAAGAAATACATCTTAGTCATCGTAGATGACTATACGAGGTTTACTTGGGTTAAGTTTTTGAGATTGAAAGATGAAACCCTAGAGTTCGTCATCAAATTTCTGAAGCAAATACAAGTTGGTCTCAACAAAACTCTTAGATACATCCGTACCGATAATGGCACAGAATTTGTCAATAAAGATTTGATTGCATACTATGAAAGCGTCGGCATTTTTCACCAAAAAACAGTTTCGAGGACACCACAATAGAACGGCATTGTCGAAAGACAAAACCGTACTCTTGTTGAGGATGCTAGGGCAATGCTGGTATTTTCCAAGGCCCCGATGTTTCTATGGGCAGAAGCTGTTGCTACTTCTTGTTACACCTAAAACCGATCCCTCATTCACACTCGTCATAACAAAACCCCATATGAGCTGGTGCATGATAAGAAGTCTGATCTTACCTTTTACCGAGTCTTTGGTGCTCTTTGTTACCCTACAAATGATAGCGAGGATCTTGGAAAAATTACAACAACAGCCGATATTGGAATTTTCATTGGTTATGCACCAAGCAGGAAGGGTTATAAAATCTACAATAAAAGGACCCGATGAATCATGGAAACTATTCACGTTCAATTCGATGAGCTGTCTGAGCCGATGGCTCTTGTGCAACTCAGTACAGGACCCGTTCCTACGTTTCTAATGCCTGGACAGATAAGTTCAGGGCTCGTACCCAATCCGGTCCCTGCAACACCTTATGTACCCCCAACGAATAAAGAGCTAGAGATCCTATTCCAAACAATGTTCGATGAATACCTGAAAGCTCCACGTGTTGAAAGACTGGTTTCTCCTGCTCCAGCAGTTCCAGTTCCAGTCAATTCAGCAGGTACACCTTCTTCTACTATCATTGATCAAGATGCACCCTCTCTAAGTCATTCACCATCATCTTCGGCATTATAATCTCTAAGTTCACATCAAGGTGTTGCTGCTGGATCTACTATCATTAAAGATAATCCTTTTGCTCCTGTTGACAACAATCCCTTCGTAAATGTATTTGCTCCCGAACCTAGTTCTGAAGCATCATCATCTGGGGATGTTTGTTCAGCAGAATCAACACATGTATCTCAACCACATCATCATCTCGGGAAATAGAGCAAGGATCACCCGCTTAATAATGTCATTGGCAATCCCTCTCGACTGGTATCCGCCAGAAAACAACTTGCAATCAATGCCTTGTGGCGCTTGTATAACTCTGTACTGTCCAAAGTCGAACCAAAGAACTTCAAATCTGCTATAACTGAGGATTGCTGGTTTTAAGCCATGCAAGATGAGATTCACGAATTTGATCGACTTTAAGTATGGGAATTAGTACCATGACCAGACTGTGTCATGATTATTGCTCTCAAGTGGATTTATAAAGTTAAGCTTGATGAGTACGATGATGTTCTGAAAAACAAGGCTTAGGTATGGTGTGGCCAATGGTGATACCGAACAAGAGGAGGGTATTGACTTCGAGGAATCCTTTGCACCGGTTGCACGCATCGAGGCTATAAGAATCTTCATCGCTAATGCCGCCAGTAAGAACATGACTATCTATCAAATGGATGTCAAGACAACATTCCTTAATGGCGAATTGAAGGAGGAAGTCTATGTTTGTCAACCAGAGGGTTTCGTTGATCCAGATCATCCGACACATGTTTATCGTCTGAAGAAGGCTCTGTATGGTTTAAAGCAAGCTCCTCGGGCGTGGTATGACACTTTGTCATGGTTTCTTCTGGACAACAAGTTTTCCAAAGGTGCAGTAGGCAAACATATTCTTCTTGTTCAAATATATGTAGATGATATCATATTTGCCTAGACCGACCTAAACATGTTACAATATTTTCCAATGAGATGAGTTCAAAATTCCAAATGTCAATGATGGGACAAATGTCTTTTTTCCTAGGATTACAAGTTTCTCAAAGTCCCGGAGGCATTTTTATTAATCAATCAAAATTTGCTCTAGAAATATTAAAGAAATTTGGGATGGATTCGTGTGACCCTATTGATACACCCATGGTGGATCGACTTAAACTGGATGAGGACCCCTTAGGGATTCTAGTTGACCAGACTCGATTTCGGAGTATGGTCGGCTCCCCTAATAGTATCGCACTTCCAGCAGACCCGACCTTGTATTTGTATGTATGCATGTGTGCTAGGTATCAGGCATCGCCTACCAATGAAGCACCTTGAAGCACTTAAACGGGTCTTTCGGTATCTCAGAGGAACCATTAACTGGGGTATTTGGTATCCGAAAGACACCGCCATGGCACTAACGGCCTATGCAGATGCGGACCATGCAGGTTGTCAAGATACACGAAGAAGTACGTCAGGAAGTGCTCAGTTACTTAGAGATAAATTAGTTAGCTAGTCATTAAAGAAACAAAAGTGCACTACGATTTCAACCACAAAGGCTGAATACATCGCCATGTCTGGATGCTATGCTCAGATACTTTGGATGAGGTCACGGCTGACAGACTACGATTTTGCCTTCAATAAGATTCCCCTGTATTATGATAACCACAGTGCTATTACTCTCTGCTGCAACAATGTCCAGCACTCCAGGTCCAAGCACATTGATATCCGACACCATTTCATTAGAGAGCAGGTTGAAAAAGGCGTGGATTGTACTTCGTGATGATGGATTATCAGCTTGCGGACATATTCACCAAGGCATTACCTAGAGAGTGATTCGAATTCCTTCTCCCGCGTCTTGGTATGAAGAGTATAACTCCAGAAACCCTTAAACGTCTTCAGGAAGGAGAAGAGGAGTAAAGGATGGTCTTCATATATCCGATGTATATTTGTAAATAATTAAACACCAAAACAAAATACAAAAATATAAAACCTATAAAAACCATAAAAATCAAAAAATTAGAAAATACCAAAAATATTTTTCAAGACATGTCTTCTGTACATCGATAACATTTACAAACCTAGAAATGTCATTCAATAATGACACCGGTCTTTAAATGAAGTTCGAACGAAAGTTCAAACTGTTTTAAAACATGTCTAAATGGCTTGCAGTTATTTTCGACTGCAACCCTCTTTTCAATTTGAGGAAAGCATGCCGTCAAAAAGACGGCTGTTCCTGACAACAGGTGATTAATTTCTCCCGGGCATGGGTTACTTTATATCCATGCAACTCTGACTTATTGTACGTTTAGTGCATTATTTCTTGATATAGAAGAGAAGTCTTCTTTTTTAACCAAATGATTTTTTGTCTATGAGTCTTCAAAAAAAATTATTTGCGTTATATATGGTGGAAAAATGTTGTTTGACAATCAATCAGACTTGGAATTTTAATAAATTTTGATACTCAATCAACGACTACAACTCTTTAAATAGAAAACGGGTCATTGATTGAGGGGGAGAGTGTTTTCAAATTTATGACACCTTACGTGCATTTTAATTCTTCAAATAATTAATTGGTAAAAGATTTTTTGTATTTAACGGGGTTACAATTTGAAGGGGAGTTAAATATATTTTAACTCAATAGGCCAAAATTGTCAATTATTTGTGAGTATAGGGACTTATGTGCAATTTACTAAATGTTTCCTAGGCTTATACAACTATAAGGACCAATTGTGCCTCTTTTGAAACTTGTATATACCTTATTAATACCTTAAACCACAAAGTAAAGGACTTAGGAAGTAAAGGGACCAAATCTGATAACTTGTGAAAATGTTAAAAGTATATATAGGTTTAGCGAGTTGTCAATGGTCAAACCTTCTAAAATCCAGTCAAACTTTCTCTCAAAATAAAACCTACTCGTAACTCGCTAGCTTGAGCCTTGTGTTGATTCATGATTTTTTGTGGCTAATCTTGATATGGTATCTATTATTTTATGATCTCTATCTTATAAACATCTTAAATCTATAACTTGGTTGCCTAAACAAGTCACCGATCCTACACATAGAGTCAGTGAGTTACCTTCAAGTGTTCAAACGTAGTTAGAGAAAAGAATCACCACTCCACTGAGGCGGACTCGGGATAGTGATGTCTTGAACCAAAAAAAGATGGTAATGTTATTGAGTGAGTATGACGACTCACTGAAACTCCCTATTATTCTCCTCAGACTTTTTTGAAGTCAATCCTGAAGACATCGGATAAATATTAACTTAACTTTATGCTCGGAACTTCGTAGATAGATAAAGTCACTTATCAAGATAGTGGTTGTAAAAAATAGCAATTGTCTAAATTGCTTATTAAAAGTATGGTTTGGACGTCTACTAGGAATATTATATACTATAGTACAAATGTACTTAGCCAATAAAAACTCGACACGATACTTTTATCCTTTGGTTAATACCTTTTGATTTGCCTATAAAAGGAAAGCTTGTAAATGAGTAAATGTTTAAGCTTTTGCAATTAAAGTGAAACACTTTTGAAAACGCATTTAATCATCTCAAGTTAAACTAACGTCCAAATTCATAAATTTGTTGGTTTAGCATAGTTCATAGTCAAATGCTAAGCTTTGCTTATTTCTTTGTAATCATTTCTTTTTTTCTAGCTCATTCTTAGTGTTTTAATAAAATCCGCCATTCAAAAAGAACGTATTACATGTTTCAATTGGGCGTTAAAAGATTTTTTTTTTTTTTTTTTTTTTTTTTTGGGGGGGGGGGGGGGGGGGGGGGGGGGGGGGGACGTTATCTTATCTTTTAAGCCTTACATGTTATTCTCAAACATTATTTGACCAAGTATATCAAATGTAGTCGATGTAATCTATTAACATAGTCAAATGATAATAATAAATATCCAATTCAATCAATAAAATTTCCACCTATTTGTAAAGAAAAAGTAAAACCCGTTGCTAAACATATGTAGTTGAGGTGGTGGCAATAGAGTCGTGTTCGGGTTGAAACTGTTTCGGGTTCGCGAGTTGACGGGTTTTATAACCTCTACCAAACCACAATATTTATAAATCGTGTCAAGGAAACTCAACCCTAACCCACATACTTGCATTAAACACGTTGTATAAACGTTTCTGTTTAACCATGTTTAAGTAAATACGTTAAACGATAAATAAGATTTGTGGTTTATTGATTTAACTAGTATAAATGCAAAAATGATATAATGATCTAAAAAATGATAAACATATAATATAAATAACCATACGGCAATTTCAATGATATATGATTTATAATCGTAATTCACTCATATCAAGTACGTGTACAGAACAAAATACATTCGTTCAAATCCATGTAAAATTCAAGATATATTTTATTTTTTCGAGGCTTATTTATACTTCAACGGGTTATACGTGTTACCGGTTTAATACTTACTACCCATTCACGACCCAATTTATTTAAAGGGTTAGACGGAAGTTGATTGTTTTGACCCAAACCCGTTTATCCTCAACCCAAACCTGTTTAACTTCATGTCGGGTTCGTGTCATTTATCGTGTTGTGTCGATAATTGCCACCTGTCAAATATGGTCATATGGATACCAATATTTGAATGCTAAAAACATATGTAAAATGCTCTTCAAAAAAATTAAGTCCAATTAATTATAAAATTAAAAATAAAGGGTATAAGAACTCATGTAATCGTAATATTTCTCTTTTGAGACCATTATAATGTTGTACAACACAGTAGTAGAAATGTAGTAGAAAAAAAATCATCCCACATCGAAGGGAGTATAGAAAACATGAGAGATGAAGGTTATTATAAAAATAAAAGCCTATGTAAAAGTGCAAAAAGAAAATGAATCAAATATAAATTATTTGTTTTGTGAATATGCTTTTAAATTAAGTTTTATATGCTTTATTCTGAGTACTAGAACAATTTGCTTAAATATAAACGAGCTTTTCGAGCTTGAGCTTAAGGTTAATAAACGAGTATTTCGAGCTCGAGCTTGTATAAGTTTAATTTTAAGCCTTCATTAACAAAATATAAACGAGCTTCGAACTCGAGCTCGAACAAGGAAAATTTATTCGAGCTCGAGCTCGAGCCTAAATATATAATTTTATTCGAGCTCGAGTCAAGCTCGAGCCGAATATTTGTTAAACGAGCCTAGCTCGAATAGGCTGCAACTCGATTTGAGCTTGGATCGTTAACACCCTTTCTGACGAGTTATCAGCTTTGCGGGACGTTATTCACTAGGCATTACAAATGAGAGCGGTTTTGAATTTCTAATCAGCGACAAGGTATGAAGAGTATGACTCCGGAATACCTTAACGGTCTTTAGGAAGGAGACGAGGAGTAAATGATGTCTTCATTATATCCTATGTATATTGTATATTATTTAAAACACGAAAAACAAAATACAAAAATATCAAATCTAAAAAAACCAATAAAAATCAAAAAAATAGAAAATACAAATATATTTTTCATGACAATGTCTTATGTAAATGATAACATTTACGACCTTAAAAATGTCATTTAATAAGACTCGGGCCTTTAAATGAAGTTTCTGAGCGGAAAGTTCAAAACTGGTTAAAACATGTCTTAAATGGTTTGCAGTTATTTCCGACTGCAACTCGCTTTTGAATTTGAGGAAAGCATGTCGCCAAAAAGGCAGTTGTTCCTAACAACGGGTAATTAATTTTTTCGGGGCACGGTTTACTTAATATACGTGCATCCAAGGATTAATGTACGTTTCAGTGCATTCTTTCTTAACCGGAAGAGAAGTCTTCCTTTTATAACCACATATTTTTCTTCTTAATTGATTCTTCAAAAAATATTTGTGTTAATCACGGTGGAAGTGTTGTTGGAAACTCATCAATTCAGGTTTTTCAAAATAAACTTTTCAACTCAAACAACGACTACGGCTCTTTAAATAGAAAACGGGTCATTGTTTGCGGGGGAGAGTGATTTCAAGTTTATTGCATCAGACGGGTCTCTAGATCACATCATACAATTAATGGAAAAGGTTTTGTAGTAATACGGGGTTATAATTTGAGAGGGAGTTAATTATTTTTAACTCAAAGGGCCAAAATTGTCATTAGTTAAAGAGTTTAGGGACTTATGTGCAATATGCTAATTGTTTTCTAGCTCTATTAAACTACAAGGACTGAATCTGTCAAACTTTAAACCTATTTCACCCTAGAAAACCTTTTAACCGAAAATTAAGTGTGCTAAAAACCTAAGGGACCAAAACTGCCAATCTCCAAACCTATAGTATAAATAGGTGGCGGTTTGACATTTTGGTCAAACATTCATTTCCTGGTCAAATATAAAAACACACACACTCACACGCAAACCGCCACCTAGAACGAATTTCTTGTTTCTCGATTTCCTTTGGATCATTTGCTAAGGTAGCTCTTAAACTTTGTTCAATACTTTTAGATGTTGCTTTAGGTGAAAGGAATCATTCCAAAATTCATTCAAATATGCAGAATCTCTAGAACATAGTCAGGGCCGTCCCGTGGTTTTTGAAGGCCCTGTGCCATTATTACAATGTAAATTTATAAACACGAATATCTTATGTATATGCAAAACAAGTCCAAGGTGCAAAGAAATGTTTTAAATTAATCTTCAACAACATTAGAAAAGCAAACTCGAATGGCCAAATTTGTCACGCAAATATTACTGGATCTATAGGATATATTAATAAAATTTAAAAACATAGTAAACCTTTTGTAAATATTTTTCTCGAGCTTGGTCTAAAATTGTTAACTTTGTGATACTTTATTACTCTTTTGAAAATATAGATAAAAACTTAAGACAAAAGTGTAAATTAGTTAAATTATAAGGTGTATAATGCAGATGACTCAAAGTTATCTTTTTCTTCACCTGAAACAAAGCGCATACCCGTTCTCATTACATTAGTTTTTAGTCGAATTAAAACCAATAGATTTCCGTCCATTGTATAATATGTATCAAAGAACCTTAGGTTTTAACACACCTCATTATCAATTATATGCTACAAATCAAATTAAACAAGCATCGATGTCTATAATCATAATAACCCGTCTGAAATCATGGTGCCCTCATAAAATCGGAGGCATTGTGCGGTTGCTCACCTCGCACATGCTCAAATCCGGCCCTAAACATAGTCCTAGGGTTTCAAAAATTTTAAATGTTGTTTGGAATTGTGAATTGATTAGAGGGATAGGTGCGGATTTAGGTGGTAAGTACTCGATCATGAGTGGATTAACAACAATCAACTACATTAGTATGTTTTGAATAACTTTGTATGAATTATTGATCGAAATCGGTATGTGTGTTTTGAATCGTATTTTTATTGCTTGGATTTAATCATTAGGTTGAGATAATGATGGTTTGATGTTTATTGGAGATCCTCTAAACTATTAAATTGCATGTTTGATGGTCTTTTTTGCTTATGGTTTTGACTTTCACAGTCAAACAGTGGTGCAGATGATGTGGTGTAAAGTCATGTATGTTTGGTGTTTGATTAGTATCTAAGCTGTGTTTAGGGTAACAAAGAAAGCTTGCATGCTCCCGATAAGTTTCATAAATGTTTAAGGCTTAAAAGGTTGCTCAAAGCTCGAATTAGGATGATATGTTAAGACTTTTAAATGATTAAAATGAATTGCTTGTAAATTAAAAGGTCTTAGGATACATTGGACTGCATTTGGAATGAAAAGATTGCAAGAAAATTGAGCGTATGCTTTGTGTTCTTCGTAGAGGTTTACTTGTTAGGATTGCCTTTTAATAGCGGTTTGCACTAATAGTCTTGATAGCGATTTGCTTTAAAATGCTTTATAGCGGTTTGCTTTAAGTTGCTTGATAGCGGTTTGCTTTGATTTGCCTGATAGCGATTTGATATAATTTAATACATTTTAAGTCATGCAAGCAAAACTTGTACGACGCAAAGGTAGCGGTTGTTGAAAGATTATTTTTATTATTAAAATAATCCAAACCGCTATTTTGAATTTTTCGTAACTGGTAGCGGTTTGATTAAAATGAATATAATATTCGTAGCTGTTTGGTCATAGCGGTTTGATTAAAAATGTATATAATATTCGTAGCTGTTTGGTCATAGCGATTTGATTAAAATAAATATTTAATCCGTAGTTGTTTGGTCGTGGCGGTTTGATCATTCTACTACATAGTGGTTTGATCATTTCCTTCACAGCGGTTTGATTAACTCTCCTCACAGCGGTTTGGTGTCTAAGGGGTAGCGGTTTGGGCCAGAATTTCAAAGTTTTTGGTCCATTAGTCACAAATACCTCTCATTGGGGCCATCAAGGCTACATTAGCTCGTTAACACCCATTCGGGACTTGTTAACTTGTATGTGTTCATCAGATATCCTTGACCAACACCGAATTAATCTCACCATAATCAATCAATGCATGTCAATGCTCTCATCTAACATTAAAATATATGTCATGTCTGCCTGTCTTTGTTGATATCCTTGTGCAAACAAAATGGCTGATGAGAATCTTCCTGCTCCTGTTCCCACAAGATCTGATGATCAAATACGTCCATTTGCTGCATGGGTACCTATTGGAAAGAGCAACCATGTCTTGGATCTTTAAAAGAGGCAAAAGAACCCAATCTTTCAGATCTCTGTGGATATTTTACAAAACACAAACTTTTTCAGGGCATTCACTGATTCTGCTCTGGTTACAGCTATCTACATTAATATTTCTGGACCGTTACTATGTGGAAATTGTTGGGGACTTACCCGATTTCAGTTGGATGAAAAACTGTTTTCACACTGGATCGCAATCTTATGAGGGAAGCTATGGTAGAAGGATACACACCTATTGATCAAGATCACCCTTGTTTGTGTCTCCTACTTCAGGTGATGCAATGATAGGCTTCAGTGAATAGCTGGGTTATCCACAGGTTAATTCCTTTGTGTCAGTATGGCGGGATCACCTGTATCAGGCCTGGAGAGCAATTTTGGACTATGATCAACAAATGTCTCACAGGCAAGACCTCTGGGCATGATAGGCCCAAATATCCAGTTCTTCAGATGCTTTGGGGGATTATTACAAGTACTAATGTTGACTTTGCTAAACTTATATGGGAAGAGTTTGTACAAGCTATCCAGACTTTTCTTACTGATAAGGCCAATCTGGCAGTCCCACTAAGAAGGGCATGAAAGACAAGCCTCACATTATTCCTTATTGTCGATTCACTAAGCTTATTATCTGTCATTTGGGAAGAATTCACAATATTCACCAAAGATCAGCATCTCCGTTTCATCTTGCTGAAGAAGACCTCAGACTTGGTAATCTCAAATTTGTTTCCAAAGGCGAAGAGGATGAAGTATTTGGAATGTCAGTTCCCAACGAGCTGATCTCAAACAATATCAGGAATGCACCGTACTACAATGCTTATTTGGAAATGGTCGTATTAATGCAGATCATGAAAGTTACGCCGAAAAGTAAGGAAGAAAAAGATGGCCATATTCAGTCAGCAACCCAAGTCAAAGTTCTGCTACAGACCGAACCCATGATTCAAGCAAACCAGCACCTACATCTAAACCTAAGCCTGCCAAGGAAAAACCATCCAAGCCCTCTACTGCTAAGCCACCCAATCCGAAGACTGCTAAAGAGAAGTCAACCAAAGCTACACCTCTACAAAAGGCATTTTAAGGGTTAAGTTGTAAAAGTTTTTTAAAGTGAAGAGATCTTTTCAAACTGGTTTAAGAACCCTGATGAAGTCAGCTCAACCTGTGTGACACCCGTGAATTCAGCAGTTTAGTCGTACCTTTAGAAATGGCTAAGAGTTCATTTTATGTGTTTAAGTGTTGTGTTATGTGATTTTATGTATGCTAAGTGAGTTAAGTATGTGCATGATGTCATTTTGAGGTGTATGGGCATCTCATTTTGAGTATGTTTGTGTTGGATAATGAGTATTAAATTTGTTCACGTTTAGTGATAATGGAAAAGAATGGCATATTGCATGTAATGCTACCTAAATGGTTGGATGATTAAGTGTTAAGCGTTTATGAGAAATGTGGCATTTTAGAAAGGGATAAAGCCGTAGAATACCAACGAACTTTTCAAAATTTATCGATTTGGTACGTGTACTTCAAAAATTATCGATTTGGTACGTGTACTTTCATAAATATGTTTCTCATTTGCCACATTTGATGACGTGCTTTATACGGTGATTTGGCTGACACACACGTGGCACATCAATAACGTGACACATCATCAAAATGTGCAAATGAGAACACTTTATGTAAGTACACGTACCAAATCGATAATTTTTTAAGTACACGTGCCAAATCGATAAATTTTGAAAAGTTCGTTGGTATTCTACGGCTTTATCCCTTTTAGAAATGAAATAGGTGAGTGAAATATAGAAGTTTGTAGCAAACTTTCTAAAGATAGAAAGCGGTGTGGTGAACTTTACCAAAAAGACCAACCATGTATTTAATTTTATCGGAGTTATAAGGTTGGTAAGGTTAGGTATTAGTTCCCATGATCCAGCCAGAACCGGAGGGATCTACCCAGGGACAACCCACTAGTTAGTGTAGAAGTCCTTAGGTATGACATAAAAAAGGAGTAAAAGTGAGAATAAGGGAATAGTGCCGACTGAGATGGAGCTAGTACTGGAACAAACCCAACAAGGTTCTAGTCATGAAGTCTCGGTAAGCACTGAAGGGGTTGAAGAATGAAAAAGAAATGTAAGGATAAAGGGTGTAAAGAAAGAAGCCCTCCATACACTTAGGCAGAAACCGGGTCAATACATCTGCTGTCAGAATCACAAAGATGATTGCTGACATTGAAGACTGACATCATAGACCCAGTGATGCAATGCACAACCCTCCCTAGCCACTCAGAATCTCTCAAAAGATTTCTGTTTCATTTCTCACAGAGACTAAACACGTAATCTATTGACTTTCTCACTCCAAGTTAGTTGATATTGAAAAGGTGGCAGTCCGCTCCAGCCTCCGATCACTAAAACCAACACGTACAATTGAGTCTAGAGCCAAGAGATCATCAATTAATCTCATTAGGACACTATTCCATATTTTCTTGTCATTCGCACAATGTGAATACAAGGATTATCATAAGAGTCCTACGCATTATCCTTGTGGGTTTGCTAGAACATCCAAGTGATACTTATGTATTCACAATGAAGATGGAAATCCTGCTTGAGCCAACATCAAACAAGCTCGTGGTAGGTGACTTGTGAGATCCTTAATGGGTCAAACTTGTGACACTGGATATCGAATCGGTCCAGATTATGAATTGACGATTGATGAATTTTGATAAAAGCTTAACACTCTCGATCTGTCACAAAAATACTTTCTCAAGTGACACGTCGATTGATTTTCACATAAATTTTCCTCTTCAATCGGTAAGATAGTAACTAACCGATTCACTCTTATCGTGCTGTCTGCTTTGAGACGTTCCGATTAAGAGAACAGGAAAGTAAGGCGATTCTGATGTTTATACATTAGAAGATCCAAAAAATATACTGGAAATCCTGTCAAGTAGATTCTTCTTAAGATTGAATCTACCTGATCACAGGTCGATCCTCACAGGATCTGAAGGTTAATCCAACCAAACTCGGGCGAATGACAAAGCCATATTTGTCCACAAGCTTTATTGCTAACTGTTTTATTACAGGTTCAAGTACAGATGGAGATGGAGATACCTTGTGCCAGTGGAGTCAATTTTATAACCGCATGCTCATACTCGACCGCTACATCTAAAGACCTCATGAAAGCTCAAGTATATGTTTCAAAGCTTCCGCAACTCTGATATCAAAGTCCTCTTGAAGTGATCAAGTATTAAAGTTAAAGGAACTTCAAGAACAACGAATAATCAAGCTTTCACTGTCAAGAAAAGTATGAGCATGCCGGTCCACTTGTCACAAGAACAAGATGATGAAAAGTCCACAAGATGATGAAGAGATTACTTTTGACTGATGATCTCAAAGAAGTTCAAGATCACATATCAAGTACAAACACAAGCCACATGACAAAGATCACTACTTCAATGTACAAGATATCACCTGAAGAATCAAAGACTACGAGCTGAACATAAAATCAATCAGAATATTGTTGAGCTTAAGTTAATATTTTCTGGGGTGACCTCCCTTAGGGGAGATCGTTAGATATTAGAAAAAGACTCGGTCACCCCGTGTATTGTACCATTTATTATGGCTCGTAGTTTAACGTTTAATATGTAAAGTTCGGTATTGGGCCGGGTTATAAAGCCCAACGTGTAAGCCCATACCATAGCCTAAGGGTTGATTTTGTAAGCTACTATATAAGCCTCTTCCATGCCTTGGAAGAGGTGATTAGTCATTTCATTATACAAGTTTACTTTCTCTCACTAGAAAGCTTTTCTCTCTAACTTTCTCTCTCTATACTTGACTAATCCATCTATCTTTCATTGTGTTATGATTTCCAATATCCTACAATATGTTTCTGTACAGTAACAGATTTTTATAAAAACTTTTATATATTTAATTATCGTAAACTTGTAAAATTCATAACTTCTTTATTATAGCTTCGTTTTTCAAGTTTTTTATATGCTTGGATTCCTCATAATGTGTACTTTATTATCATGAGGTCAAATAATTTTTGTAATTCAAATAGTAAGTACAAATTGTCCTTGTTTGTTGTTTATAAAATTGTTTTTATAAATTTTTAACATAATTAAATTACTACACGTCATCTAATTTAATTAATAACACATCTTGTATATACTTTAAGTCCTTGAATTTATGTCCATAAAATAAAGTCCAAATTGTCCAAATAAATTGTCTACCATAATTATTTATTTATCAAACTTTATAAATAAATAATTAACAATTACTTTCCAAATAATTATATAAATTATTCATTGTTTGTAAATCCTTAAATAAAACATGTTATTTCATGCCAACATATTTTAAAGATATTTTAACCATGAACAAGTATTTATTTAATTTTGTAAATGTTGGATTTATTTTATAAACATGTATAAAATAAAACTAGATGATGATTAACAATATAACAATTATATAAAACATGAAAATGAAGTAATTAAAATATTAGTGTTTATATTAGACCTTGTATGAATGAGATGAAAATGATGAACACTATTAGACTCTAATTCAAACCCTTATGTTTGATCTAACCCAAACCTACTTGAATAATCTTGTATACTTGCTTCTAAAATCAAAACTATTTTTCTTGTTTTTCTTGTGTCTTGACCGGAGCTAGGGAGAGCAAAATGAAAATACAAAAATATAATACACATGAGATGACATATAATCATAATCACCACATGTAATAAGTATAATATATAAAATGAGACCATGACACGTTGAGAAATATATAATAGAAATGAGATCAACAATGACATAAATAAATTGACATCATATATAGCAATATCGATAACATACATGATAGGCTCGGTTACAAAATGAAAATACAAGATCCTAATAGCCTACTAGCTGTGAGTTACCCATAAAACTTAGCAGGCTATACAACATAGCTAAAAACTGAATACAACTCTAACAACTACTACCGGCACATCTTGGTCCATCAGGATGCTCGGGGGCTCTAGCAATCTCTAACATCTGGATGCGTCTAATGGCTTTAGTCCACATGTCATGGTCATCTCTCCTCTGCTATTGTAATACTCTGTCTCAGCCTGTAACACTCTGATCTCAGCCTGCGACTCACGGATACGATCCATGGAGTAAGTCCAAGCCTATCATGCATACATGTCCTCCCGATCTGCAACTATAGCCATATGGTGATAATATCACCTCTCCTTCGCAAGTGTTGAAATACGAGCCTGTAGTACGGCTCTGTCATCCTAAGCGTCTTGGTGACGCGTATGAAACTCCTCGCTATCTTGCCTATGTCTGGCGGCAATATCATTCACACTCTCCTTGACCTCCTCTAAGGCGGTCATAAAATCCAACTTAGTACCTCGGGTCAAAGCAGACTCGGCCTATCTAGCAATAGCGGCTGCTGAACTCTCTCCAATCTCGAACCTCTGAGATGGAGCAGTAAATCTAGCTCTCTTCCAAGGCGGCATATCAGCCTCGGAAATCATGTCTCTACAGGTAGGTGATGATAGAAGAAATTGTGGAGATAGAATCTGGGGAAGTGGAGAAGATAGTGATGTAAGTGGAGATGGTGGTGGTAGTGGTGGAGTAGGTGCAGAACCATACTCAGCAATGCGAGCCTCAATGGCTGGAGATAAAGGTAGTTGGGGTCAAACAGTCTTCCGTGCCATACGGAGACCGGTCTGAGATAATGGAACAACAGTATGGGGTGATGGTGGTGTAGCACCAGACTCATCAGTCCTGAATGGTTCTGTCTCCTCAGATGAGGGAACAGAATCTGGTACAGGTGATGCTAGGTCGGTCGAAGCTGAAGGCTCCTCCTCCTCCTCATCGGAGGGATAGTCAACGAGATCCATCTCAGGATCGTCCTCTGAGTCATCCTCGATAGGCTCAGAGTCAGCAATGTAACCAGGTGAATGCGCAGTAGGTGATGCATCAACAGGCAGTGGCCAATTCTCTGCTGGTATGTCGTCATCAGACGGTGCCAAGTACTCTGGGTACTCGGGAGCAGGAACAAGTGAGAGTGGTGCCTACCAGGAGACTGTGGTGCGGCCTTTGGTGCCTCTGTCTCATAAGCCTTCATCAGATGAAAGCCCTAAGGTGGTAAGTCACTATCAGTAGATACAAAAGTGTAGGTAACTGTGGCATGAGATGAGAATGAAGATGACGAAGATATGATTGTTGTGACAATAAAAAATAATTTATATAAGTATAATGTATAAGCCAAGTGTAGAAATATACGTAAGATAGTGTAAGCACGTATATAAATCATGTAAGCAGATAGTGCAAGCAATTAGTGTGTATGCACGTTAAAAAGTTTTATGTAACGCAATGTTTGTGAAAACGGTTATAGTATAGGTAAAATATACAACCTGGTTCTCTATAACCTTGGCTCTAGATACCAATCTGTAACACCCCCAAAATGGGTCGCAGCGGAAATATGTCTGGGAGTGTTACTTCATGAATATATATTGCACAAGATATGAGAGAACGACCTCTAAATGAGTCGTTTTGAAAGATACATTGATTACAATCCAAAGTTTGTTACAAAATCACCATGCTTTAATTGTTCACCAATTCAAAATTTCACTTTGGAATCGAGATGTGGCTTAGAGAGGATTGACGAAATTTAATTGAATATTTTAATTTAATCATCTTTTCGTTTAAATATAAAATCTACTTACTTGATTACTTCGGAATGAGAATAAATCAAGTTGTCCACAACACCGAAGAGAAGATCTTTAACCTGAGGACATTTAGTGACGTTTCAATACAAATCTATCTTTGAATAAAATTATTACTTCGGTATGAAATAATATTTTGTACACAATTTGGAGTGTTTTTAGAGATGATCAATGACGTGACGATAGATTATATGAACCAGATCGTCTAACAACTTGATAAACGGTTCCCGTATAGTCGTTAGATATTTTTCTCGAACGTGTAGAACCGACGGCGGACGTCGGTAGTCGAAGGAGAAGTTTGTCTTCATCCCACTTCTAGTGTTTTTGGATCCAATAGGCCTTTTCGACGTACATGTCCATAACTAATCCTAACTTCTATGTTAATAATACTCACCTAACTCCACTCTTCTTCTCATCTACGTGAAGTTTGCTTACTACTGGACATAGAATGATTCCAATTTATAGAGGTATGTAAAGAATCCTAATTTTCCAAGAAAAAGCTACGTGACGAGATGGGTTCATACAATGAAACATAATCTCTCTACTAATTCTTCAGAAGAACCCAACCACAATATGGGCATTTCTAGTGACTAACACAATCTAATTTCCACAAGCTCAAATTATATTCTATTCACTAATAACCGTAGTGTGTATTAGCTTATACTACATAGTAGCATAATAATATATATCATTTAACATTTAACACATAATCTAAGTTCTAAAAGTATTGGAAAGAAGACATAACCCTTTTGTCTCCACCAGTGTTTTCTTCAACATATTCAGATGCATGTAAGCTTTTGAAGGAGAAAATCTTTTGGTAAACCCAGTCACTATAGATTTTCTAAGAATGTCTATTCTCAATTGTTCTGGATGTTAAATTCTATAAGCCGCCCCCCCGCCACTAGTAACAAACAATAATTGTTCACGTAACAACTTCACTAGATGTTCTGTAACTACTCAAACCATTGGTCTCCAATGTCTCATGGGTCCAAAATTGTCTAGTTTTCGAACAAATTTTGCATATGTTGCCATTGATTCAGAGACATATAAGGTGGACATATTCCCCCACCGAGAGAAGTTTGGACACGTTGGTGAAAAATTTCAACATTGACCGATTATTATCAGTGGTAATTACTTGTTCTAACTTGAACATCATCCTCGTCTGTGGTGTTATTGACACGATGGTTGAAATTTATCAAGACTCCTTTCTTGAGGAGGAAGTTTTTAGATCAACATTTTTCAGGCGTCTTCAGTAAATCCAACTACGTAGCCGAGTTTTAAGGAAACTTTACGTTCAAAAACGACTTACTACTCTCGTCGTCGCATACTGCAATAGGAAATTTTAAGTATTATTTATAAGCCACAAAAATTTTCGGCTTGGACGCTTGAGTTTAATTCTAACTAAATTTTTCTTTAGACATACCTCTTATGACTTTACAAACAATTCTACTTCGTATAATCTCACTAGTTGCATCATTTGCGTAAAATTAAATCCTAAACCGGATTTATCTCTGGAAGGTTTTTGAAGATTTAACATTTTCTTAAGCGATTGACTACTATTATTAAATTGATTAAGCTTAGAAATTTCTTCCTTAAGCTTTTCATTTTCAAACCTAAGGTCTTGACACAGTTTTTTTATAGATTCTCCTACGACTTCCTTACCCCATTTTCAATCTAGACAACATTATTTTTAGTTCTAGTACTTTCTCATTCTCCTAATTGATTTTTAATTTGTTTTTAAGTGATTTATTTTTAGGCCAATTACATCTAGACATACTTTGCATAATCTATATTATTCACTATCTACTAAGTGTCTTATTTTCATTCTAACGATTGATTTGTGTCTCCATTCACAAAAGTGAATTCGTTTCGGAAGTACCTTCATTTGATGCATTGGCCATAAACATTTTTCGTCTTTTTTATAATCTTTTCTTCATCGTTCTCAATCGCTATCGACTCCATAGATCCTCCCTCCGACAAAGGCTCTCTGAATTGTTAGTCTCTTATAGTTTTTGGACACTCCCAACGCCGATGAGATGTTTTTTTTGTGACTCACACACATTTGAACAAATTCAATTCTCTTTCGCTTTTGCGCCAGTCTTGTCGTTCTTTATTTCTTTCTGGGATATCTGTCTTTCATCCAGGTGGTTTGTCTTTACGAACTCACTCCTCGTCTTTTGAACAAATTTCTTCGAATCTCCTCACGGCCACGGCGTAATTATCTTCGTCTTTCTCACTATCGGCAAGTCGAAACTTTCTTCATCACTTATTCCTTTTTGGCCTTTCCAAGGCAAGAGGTCCTATTTTGTTCACTTTTGGATTTTGACCATTTCGGTAATCTTTCTTAATACTTATTACTTCATAAATTTCAAAGTTTCCAATAAGTTAATCAAGTGACTAGAGATGTAAACAAATATTTTGATTCTTAATAGCCAATCCTTTTTGCCCTATGCCACATCTTTAGGATGAAGTGGCCCTAATAAAATTCTTTCTAATACATAATATCTTGCTAGAAAAACCTTCATCATCTTTTAGACTAGTACTCATAATGTTAAATTCTAGCAAAAGAACATCTTATCTATCGTTCTCCTCTTTCAAGAGAATCGTATAAAACTTGGTTCATTATTGTTGAACAAGACATAGATCTATTTAATTATCTTTGACTTGACTTATTAACCTTGGTGAGTGATTAAACTAAAGTATCTAAAACTTTCTTTATGGGCGGTCTTACACACAGTCATAAAAATTCCTCCATATTCTTTACCGTGTGGTAAAGCAATTAAAATCACCATTTTAGCTCAATTTTTTACTTTTTTCTTTGTAGCAAGTTGCTTTTTAAGATCAACGTTTTGTTTTATCCAAATGGTACACCATTTTCCATTCAAACAAATTCAACAATTAGATAGTAGCAGGCTTATTATCGTAACTAATAAACTCTACATCAAGAGTTAACTTAAACATCCCTCCTCAGTAACTTATACTAACTAATGAAATCAGAAACACTCATATACACATGTGGGTTATTAGGACTAAGATACTGACTTATCCAACATTTCAATCAAAAAATAAACAACAAAGATCATCAATATCACAACAACAAATTCATACAAACAAATTTCAAGTTCACTAATAAAGGACTAAACTAAATACTGACCTAGTAACTACGTAAAAAAAAAACAACCAAAACAACATCTTTCAATCGTTTCATTATAATCGATGCTTCTCCACCATCCTAATATACAGTTTCGGGTTTATTTTTGCTAGAGGAAAACCACCATCATTTCATCCTTTTTAGTTTCGGGGTTATTTTGAATAGGAGGAAAATCACCATAGGTAATAACATGCCAAAGATCTAGATCTTTTGATTTCACATAAGTTTCGAATCTATTTTTCCAATAAATAAATCCATCACTTTCAAATAGTGGTGGTCTTTGCATAGATTGCCCTTCTGAATATTTTTTTGATTCCATAGATCGATTCAAGTTTTAAAATACAATTTATTTTAAAAATCTTGTTTGACGTGGCTCCTGATACTAATTGTGGAAAACTAGAAGGGGGGTTGAATAGTTTACCTCTTTTTAAATTAATGTTATGTTTGTTTATAAGAACTTAGATTCGACTTTATGTGATCTCAATATGTGCACAATATGAACAATACAAGTAAGTAAGTAAATGACAAGTAACTATGAAAGACAAGAGATAAGAGTTAGAAAGATCAAACCACAACACAAGGATTTATAGTAGTTCAGTAATGAAGCACCTCTTCGCCCTACTCCACTCCCCGAGTGTAACACCCCCAAAATGGGCCACATCAGAATATGATGTTCCGGGGGTATTACTTCATAGATCAATAGCACAAGATATGAGAACGACCTCTATAAGAGTCGTTTG